>OMKY01052852.1:0-25587 GCA_900302395.1 Bregmaceros cantori | reverse complement strand
ATAAATAATAATTATGAATAATAACAATATTTTGTGACATTATTTGTCAATGTCCATAGATACAATCGATTCAAGGGTACTTTATTGAAATACAAAAGTGTGCATCGGTGAAAAACACAACAGCTTGTTTTACACACTTTGGCCAATAGGTGGTATCATGTGCACATGAAGCTTCGGGTAATGAATCTTTTTCTGAACCGATTGGCTGGAAGGCTTCAACGGTTCATGAAGCTTCATCTGCCCATCACTAGTGTCTACAGCGTGTGTCTGCCCGACACAAGCAGCGAGTCCGCGGGTGTTAGAACGCTAGTTTCAGTGTGTATCGCGATTCTACCGATCTATTAGAAATGGCAGATCGAGACTGCTTAGAATCGTGGGACGGGTTTGAATCGTCAGATCGAACACCCCTAAGTGCATGTAATCCACCACTCCTATGTAACTGTAATCTAGATTACATATTTTATGAAATGAAAAATAAAATATACCTTTGTTTATGTGATGTATCCTCTTTCAATGTCCAGACTTTACGGGCTTTCTTTCTTTATTCAAACAGAAGAAGCGAGGACAGCAGATCCTTCTCACTGTCTTTGCAAGACCTTCCTGTAGCTGCCCATGTGGCGGTTGTGAAATGAACCGGAGGTTGCTACAAAATAAGTTAAATGCATCATGGAAGCTGAGAGATCACTTAAAGGATCATGGCGGTTGGAACAGAGCTTCAGCATAATTACTCTGTCACCATGACCGCCTAGTATAAAATGCCTATGGTAGTTGGCAGTTAGTTGGTTTGGGTAGTTACAAATTTGGTGGAATGTGGATAATTTCACGTCTGTTACATTGGTTCCATGATCTGGATCACTCGTGTAAAGAACCTCGAGAGCTGGTATTCGATAGCGCCACCCAGCTGACAGTTTGGTATGACACCAACGTGGAAGGCGCATCATGGCCGGTGTGTGGGGAGAGATTCCGAAGGGGGAGTGTGCGTGATCTTAAGAAAAGAGAAGAATTTGGTGGTTGTGAAACGGACCGGAGATTGTTGCAAATACAGTTAAACACACAACGCATTGCATCATGGGAACAGAGAGGTCACGCAATGGATCATGGGGCTTGTGAGTTTCAGCACCATTATTCTGTGATCCATGATCATCCACCTAGTATAAAATACCAGATTGCGTATGGTAGTTGGCTGCGCAGCCTATTAGTGTCGGTTCACAGTTTACATATTTGTTGGAACTTGGGACGTTGTACATTCAACCTCCGTTACACTCGTTTACTGTAAATGTTAGTGCGTCATTTTTGCATCAGCACAAATGCAATTCTTGAACTGTCACTGTCCCGTACTCAACTCCACCAATCGGAGCCTGTCTTAACTAGGCTGTATATAAAATCGCCGTGAATTGAATCATTTTTATCGTTAAGTTTTGTGCAGACGTTGCCACCATTGGTCCGTGCGATTTATAATATACAAAATAAAATGGACATTCATTAAAGATGAGGTGAAGTAAAACAAAAATCATGTTTTAAAAACGTGTCTGTGTTGTTAGTGGGCATGGTGAGTCATGATAGACATTTAAAACTGTATCCTGGTCATTTTGTTGTTGCTTTACAATGTATGCCTAAAGTGGACATTCTGAGGTCCTCCTTGAACTCTGTTCGTTTTGAAATCGAATGCCGCGTGACGTCATTCAGGGTTTCAGCTCCAAGAACTATTCAGTTGCCGCCATGTATATGCATTATTATCACCCCCTACAGTATTAGTGTGGAACTGCATCAAACTATTTCAACTAATGACCAAAACTCGAGAATGCACCACGTCAGGCTCTGCCCCAGCGGTTAAAATTAACAATGGTCCATCGTCCCGGGGACGGAATTAATGTGAGAACGGTCCATTTTCACATATTTCTGAAAAGGGGGAAAAACATTTTGCGAGTTTTTGGTGCTCATGCTGAACCCCGCTTTCACTGAAGATCATTAATTTACACAGATCATTAATTTACACTGCCGATGCACACTGCATGGAAAACTGCTGTGTGGCGCTCAGCGCGCAATGAGGATAATCTGCAAGCCAGCGACCAAACAGACTCTTGACATGTGATGTCTTTGCCCATCTATGAGTCCAGAGACTGCATTTTGAGTGTGTGTTGATTCTGAGCTCTGTAGAATACAAGGCATGACTTTCGCTGACCGTGTCGTCATTCAAGATTCTGTCATCCTTTCAAACACGCCTGATTATTATTTTACAGATGATCAGCGATTAGGATCCGCCGACTTTCACTTCGTGTGCTGCAACAGGAGTCAAACACTGCTCTGTTCCCCCATGTGTCTCTCTGAATCTCTCTCATTCCCTCTCTCTCCCTCAATTTCTCTTGGTCGCTGTCTTTCTCTCCCTCCCTTCATTTCCCTCGGTCGTTCGCGCTCTCTCCCTCCATCTCCACCGGTCGCTATATAAATAAATGGAAATCAATAAAAGGCATACGAATTGGGTTTGTGCTGAGTAACTTAATTTGTCATAAATATAGTTCAGTAATTATAAATTCAGCTGTTCACAGAAGTAGCTGTAGTGGTATTCTAAAGGAATTGGAAAGTTTAATTGCAAGACATTTAAAGTGTTTATTTAGTAAATTGCAAATTATTTTGAGATAGCACTCAATTCAATAGCATTAATGTATTGCTCATGCCGTGTGTGTGTGTGTGTGTGTGTGTGTGTGCGCGCGTCTTTGTGTGTGTTACTGGGAGGAGGTGCAGCTGGCCACGTTGCAGTGCCCCCCTGCCTACTCAGGGTATGAGACAGTTTAGCTGGGCTAAGCCTCCGGACTTCCGCCCTCTTAAAACCAACCAGTCTGTAGTATTGACAGGCCCCTTGGTAGGGGGTCTACAGAGTGTCTATCTATCTTCTATCTCTCCCACTCTCAATGCTGCCCATGTTGGCGTGTGCATCACCAGTGACATGATCGCACCTGGCTAACATTAGGGGTGTATTGAAATCATAGATTTAAAAACGTTGGTATTGGTATCAAAACAGAAATGTAGTATGGAAACAACCCTGCAGGGCATCCACTGTCTTCTTGCAGGCCGTTAACGTTCAACGTTCGAGAGACTATGTAAACCTACAAGTGATTGTGTGAATCTAAACTAACAAAATTGGATTGTTTTTGTTTTGTTTTTTTTGGTTGATATTTTTTTAAAAGATGTAAATCGTCAAATCAGATTTTAATATTTTCTAGGATGATTTCCATACATCAGTGTTGTAGTAGGGCATGGCGATATTGAAAAAAAAATGTATCGCTGTAAGTGTTTCCTATATCTCTCTGTACGATATGTATCTCGATATCCTATGGAGGAAAAAAACGCAACAACTTCATTATTTTAATTTTAAACTGATTAACAGTTATTCTAACACCAGCTAAAAAAATAAACTATAAAACATTGAAACAATAAAAATGATTACGTTAAAGTACTTTTGTGTTATTGCTTTTGATATAGTTTTCTCCATAAGTTGTATATTAATTAGCGTAGGAGTCTCAAAGGCAGTTGACAAGGGATTTTACCATCAAGTCCTACACAACAGAACTAATTAATTGTTGTGTATTTTTATTTATTCATTAATTTATTTCGCAAATATTGTTGGGACTTGGGAGATGTTCATATTTCATATTGGAACTAAATTGTTAAAACTATTGTAACTAATTTATATTTTTAAATAATATACAAACAGTCTGTAATGAATAGTCACTACTAAAATGTGATATATAATATAAAGTTATTAATGTATTATTGTGTAATTTTCTCAAGTCAAAAGCAAAGAGATTGGATTTGGGATTCTGGCACATGCACATTCATTTCAATGAAGTTCTAAGATTAAAATCATTACCTGCGCCGGGGCGGAGCCCATGGAGCTCACCCATCATGGCGATTCGATTCACTATCGATTTCCTGTTCAATTTTTTTTGATACTCAAGAATTCACCACGATTCGATACAATTCGATTTTGATACGAAAGTTATTTGGATATTTGAGAGTACAACGGCAGTTTTCGTTAAATGACCTTATACTAGGCGCGGCTGTGTTTTGCTGCTGGCGAGTGTGTGTGTGTGCGCGCGCGTGTGAGAGAGAGCGACAGAGGGAGAGAAAGATAGAGGGACCCCCCCCTCCCAGGACGGGTTGGGAATTACGTCCAGAAGAAAAAAAAAACTGATACTCTTGCGGACGTATCGATACATTGTATCGACAGCTGTTGTAATCAATATTATTTACACCCTTAGTTTTCCCCTCGATAACTGTTAATGTTTTTTGTTATATTTGTTATTGCCGGCCCCTGTGTATGCGTAGTATAAATTCCTTTAACAAGGCAACATTAATGCTCTTAGTAAAACCAGTTGTCCCCCACTGCCCTAAATAGAAGTTGAGGAAACTAGGCTAAGCTAACTGGTCTGTTAGGAGGAATTTACACTTGTCATTTTGTTGTCTTTGCTTTGGAGCCTAGAACTGCATGTGTCGTAGACCGATACTTGATTGCCTCACCAGGAATCGGCAGAGAAAAAGACTTTGTATGCAATGAAGTATACGAAGGTTGGAGAAAAAAATACAGATCTGGCTAAAATGCTTTGGTATTTTATTTTTCCTTTTACATCAGTTTTTTTCTGGCATGTTGTCCACCTCTACTCATGGCCATAAACTACCACGTAGATAATGATATGCATTGTCTTCTTTGAGTGATTGAATCATTTGTTCTCGGATAACAGACTTTGTGAACTTCTCCAGATGCACCACCAACCAATCACCCACCAATGCTGTCGTTGTAGTAGTTATTATACTTTTCAGAAATACTTCATAGTACTTACCAAATTGTGTGCCTCCAAATCACTCCTTTATCAATGTTTACATACCGCAATGCAACCGTTAGATATCTTATTCTACAGGGAGTTATTGACAATTTCTATTATTACATGGGTATTCTGTATACACTGAAACATCAGCAGGACCAGCCACTTTTTAGGGCTTCACGTGCCCCCCCCCCCCTCCACCTCCCAAATCCTGTTGAGCTGTCGGCTACAGGTTTGTGCTAGCCAAACAAAAACAAGAAGCAGCGCGTTGTGTGTATTGCTCCATTAGAGTAGAGAGCCTGTTCAACCGTCATTGTTAGCACCTTTCATTAGCAGTGCAAAGAGGTTCTATAGACAAAAAACATTTTAAAATGGTGCTTATCGCCAAGACCAAATTATTATTTTTCTTAAATGACAAAAACACGTAACACAAAAACACATATACAGGCCCCGCTGTCTTGTAATCTCTTGTTCTAATAGCTACTATTCCATTTATTGAATGCGATTGAAGGTAACGATTATAATCGGACCCATATGATCCTTTAATTAGACCTACCAGGAATCTGCAGAAAAAAATGTTTTTCCGCGAGACCGCGAAGCACTTTCCCAAGAGCAATTTAATGTTTCCGCGAAAATTCTGCGGCCATGGAAAAACAAGCTAAAATGACCAGTTATGAAGCAAGCCTATTTTTCTTAAGTGATAATGAAGTAAAAAGTATCTTATTAAATGAACTGCAACACCAAAACAGTGAAACATTGTATTTATAAAATATAATTTACATTTTTTTTGTTCCACTAAGGCAATTTTATTAAAATATGCAGCTGTTTCAGTGCATTTCATTGCATATAAAATCACTACAAAGCAGTGTAGTGCAAAAAGGTTTTTGCAACCTTTTTGCGAACAGATGTATTGCATAAACATTCTTACATAAAAGTAATGGCAGTCTAAACACAATAAAATAATAAATACAAAAATAATAACTATAGTAATCTATTTTATAACAATAGAATACTGGTTTCAATTACGGCTCCAACTAACTACTACTTAGGTACTCCTTCAAAATTTTACTCACTAAATGTTTTTCCCGGAATAAGTAGCAATTGTGAATATAGAAACGATGATACGCATTTCACCATTCGATAACTTATTAAGCCGAATGCCAGGTGTGTACCACGGACGAAGGGCGCAACGTGCTGACGTCACCTCCACATCCATGCAGACGCTTGTGGAGGTGACGTCAGCGCGTGGCGCTCTTCGTCTGTTGAGTAGGTCAATTAGCAGCGACGGACTGGATCTTCAGAAGACCGGCCTCGGATGAAAACTAAGTATTCCACGCAATGGGGCATTTTCTGCACAACATGGTAAATTCCACGCAAGCTTGTCTTTACCGCGAAAACATCTGCGACCGCGGAATCGCGGATTTCTGGAGGTTCTATTTAATACTTGTTCCAACTGCAAAGTTGACACAACTTTATAGCCAGACCACGTCTCAAGGAACTCGCTAGATTTTAATTTTTTCTTCCTCTGATTTTTTTATTTATTTTTCATTGTAAGGTCCTGTTAAACACACCCCCAACTTTGGTGAATTTCTGAATATTTCTTTGGGAGCAAATTGACGTGTCCCATACCTACCTTACCGACTTTTCATCAATGTGCATTTTGTTTCTCTGCTGCAACAGATGGCGTCCGCTAATGCCGGCTATGGCCAGAAGGAGGCTTCAGACCAGAACTTTGACTATATGTTCAAAATTCTGATCATCGGGAACAGCAGTGTGGGCAAGACGTCCTTTCTGTTCCGCTACGCAGATGACTCTTTTACCCCGGCCTTTGTCAGCACAGTCGGCATCGACTTCAAAGTGAAGACCATCTATCGCAACGACAAACGCATCAAGCTGCAGATCTGGGTGAGCTCACAGTTCTCTATTTCATATTTGTGGCGACTCAAGGCACGATCGTCAGCAAGAGAGGGCATGCTTGGCGCTGCTACAATTATGCAGTGCTGCAGTCATCTAACGTGAAGTTAACTTTGGTTATTGTTGATTTTGGCCGCTTTGGTGGTAAGCTGAGGTGCGGACTGTGCCAAGCAGGCGCTTAAAGCCTCTTAACGTAACTTACAATGATGCCAGCAACACTCCTTTTATTTGCAGACATTTCCAGCATACATGAGTCAGAGAGAGCGAGAGCATAGAGTCGAAAATAGTGAGAGTGACAGGCGGCACACGTGCATCCATGTGAAAATGATCAGACGCTCACGAGTAATCTTGGGGGCTGTGTGGGCGTCTTTGACCAAGTCTCCCCAAGTTGCGCTGTGTAGAGGTTCTTACCAACACCGGATGTGTGTCAAATATATTAGACTTACAGCTCATCACTTTATCATCAAGATCAATGATCGCGTGCGTGTGTGTGCATGTGTGTGTCAAACACGCATACACACGCGCACACAGACACGCGCGCATTTCTGTCGTCGCAGCCTCCTGTGTATGAGGACTTGCACTTGCAAGAAATGCGGGTGTGTCTGTGTGCGTAATGCACTGTTTTGTGTGTGTGTGTCTGCGTGCATACGGGCCTGTTGTGTGTGTGTGTGTGTGTCTGCGTGCGTACAGGACTGTTGTGTGTGCATCTGCGTGCGTACGGCACTGTTGTGTGCACCTCGACCGCTCCGCTCCCCTTTGCGTGTGTGTGCATGTGTGTCACACACACACACACACACACACAAAAGAACAGAAACAAGCCAACACACACATTGACGCAGACAGACACACACACTCATCTCCTGCGCTGCTCCGTGGCTTGCGGAGCCACGTGCTATTGTTGACAACTGCATGGGGGCGGACTGCATGAAGTGTGTGTTATCGCGTTATGTATGTTCGCACGCTAATACCAATGCGGCGCACGCAGGAGTGTTTGTTGTCAATGGAAACGGCAATCTTCCAACCGGACCGTATACGCACTGACCGTGTACGGACCGTCTACGGACCTCTATGTAGTGGAAACCTAGCGTAACACTCAGCGTTTGGAAGGTCAAGTGCACGCCTGATGGGGTCCAGGCTGACACTTTGACACCCGTGTTCTAGACCAGCCACTAGAGTGAGGAGTGCTGAGTCATTCCTAACATTGTTGTTGGAGTGGTGTTACCAACAGTCCCAACAACAGCTCCCCACAATGCACTACTTGTTGTTTGTCACCCTGGCCCACCGTGAATGGCTCGGTGTTTGCTTCTGTGCACACTTCTTGCCAGCACATAGATGCTCATTCTCCTGCCGACATGCCAAGAGGCAACACATCCCTGTACCCACTTGAGCCGTCAAACGCTGACAATCAAATAAGATTTGAAATGACCAAGTATTCGGATTTTTTTTTTTTATTTTTTTTTTGCAATTTATTGCAATTGAACGTTAGCAATAACCTGTTTTTTTTGTCAGTCGCCACTTGTGATGTCAATGATTAGTCAATAATATTTAATTGAATAATTGCTCTTAGGAAACAATCATATATTTGCACTACTTTACATTTGACAAATGGTTGCACACTTCACCAAGAATCTCTTTCTTCCATTCCATAGTTGGCCAAACAAAACCGTTACATCCCCTACACTCCGCATTTCGTGGACACCCAACATTTACTTGACCCGTGTTAGCAGTAGGATTTATGTCATCCTAGATTGTCCCTGTCCCATAAATTGTCCGTGTGATGTCTTAATACATGCCAAACCTCAGTCACTACCACTGACTGTGATGTCATAAAGGATCTGCCGAGACGGCACACAAGAAAACTCATGAGAAGGTGGCCCATGCAAAACAATTACATCCCCTAGTAGTAACCCTACGCTCTGCGTTTAGGAATATATCACCATGTTGATATTTTAAGTAGATGTCTTGTTGAGAACTTTTTTTGCCTTCCCTTTTATCAATGTGTGAAGGAAATGGGGAAGTGACATTGACACCTCTAGTACCTGGCAAAGTCAAACTATGGCCGATTCTAAATCCCCAGGTTGCTGACTAGCATCTAGTGACTCGGCGAGCTGGTACTCCTTACTTGCTGGTTCATGAGCTGTGGTCTGATGACTAGATTGAGATACACACATTAGTCCTGACTTACTGCTGAGTGGGTGGAGTGAGTGGGGAAATTGTGTCATACTGGACTGAGTGCTGAGTGGTGTGATGTGAACCTATGGATTGATTTATAGACAAGTTTTCCCGCGAAATACAACACACTTTCTGTGTCTGTACATTTCCCTATGTAAAGTGATCGTAGTGGCCGACTGGATTCATCAACTGGATGAATTTGTCACACAAAACGTTTCAAAATGTGCTTACTACAGCTCACTCTTTGACAAATTACACATCATCATCCCCGCTTCGCTCACCGGTTTAAATAAGTATTGATGAAATAGTCAAAATCCAACTTCAATTTACTCACTGATGTGGTCACACGTTTTTCTGGAGCGATGGGATGGCTCCTTCCACTGGTAATTCCAACTCCAATGAGTAAATAGAATGGGTTGCAGCGATTATTGAATCATGCGTTTGTGGGACATTGATCTGCATGAGAGCATTTGGGTGTGGAATAGCACAGCACAAGTTACCACCATCCTTTTAAAATAACATGGCAGGTGTGTGCTCCTGCTGGTTAGACCTGTTGGGAAAAAGACACGGCAAAATAAATGGTACCGGAAGTAACAAGCATAGATGGGGGTAGATAACTGTAGTAAACTGGAAAACGGGCCAAAAACGTGTTTATCGTTTAGGCTTGAAATTGATTTAGAAATTTAAATTGAAAATTGATTGAATAATAATTCAATCATAGCGAGTTCTAACCCCAATGTGTGTGTGTGTGTGTGTGTGTGTCTCTGTGGTGTTCAGGACACGGCGGGTCAGGAGCGCTACAGAACCATCACCACGGCCTACTACAGAGGCGCCATGGGCTTCATTTTGATGTATGACATCACAAACGACGACTCCTTCAACGCTGTGCAAGACTGGTAAGGAAAAATTGAGCTACAAGCATAATACATTTGTGCTGTGTCGACCTTGCGTTTGTGTATTTTCACAAATGTGTGAGTGTTTGCCAGGATTATTATGTGCACATTTTTGCTGATTGGATTTCTTCAAGTTAAAAATGTATTGCGGCGAACGCAAAGCCATACATGTGCTTTTCAAACACTGCATAACATAAGTGGGCTTGAGTATTCTGATCGTAGGCTGTGTGTGTGTGCGTGTGCGCGCATTTAGGTCAACGCAGATCAAGACGTACTCCTGGGACAACGCTCAGGTACTGCTGGTGGGGAACAAGTGTGACATGGAGGATGAGAGGGTTGTATCGGCCGAACGAGGGAGACAGCTTTCTGAACAGCTCGGTACGTACCACCCATTTCCTAGAGGAATGGGCTGATGTAACGTTGGTATCAGCCCATACTTTGTGCATAGATATTGCTTGTTCTTTTTGTTACATTTTCACTTTTAGCTAACCTCTCACATAGCTCTGTTGTTCTGATACAAGCATCAAATGCAACTCTTGCAGAACGCTCTTTGTCTGGCCACTGATGTGGCTCAATGACATCCAGCCTAACATCCCATCATAACCGACAGCGTGCAAGCAATGAAATTGCTCTACCCCTAAATAGTTTTGTTTGAAGAAATTAACGTAGTTCTCTGTCTTTTTTTGTGGCACATTGCTTCATGTTGTAGTTTTTATCAGAGCCATAGACGCGAAATGTATCCGTTTGGTGGTAAGGCACCATATTATTTATATCCTGCCATAAGCGCATCATGGACTGGCAGAGAATTCAATGTCTGAAGTAAGTAGAAGACTTTGATAATTAATATGAAGTGAAATAATTGTGTAAATTATAAAATAATTTTCTAACCTCACCTCTTCTGCCTCAAAGAATCAGGGAGCGTTACAATTCGTATTATTTGGACGTGCGCCGTATTGAACGGACCGCACGTTGGTCATGAGCTCAGCGTGTGACCGCTGGATTATGCGCACGCGTAGTGAACTGCGAGTGCTAACACCATGTTGTTAGCATGGATATCCCCGAGTAGTGGTGGAAGCCTCGCACTGTAGCCCTATCGGCGGGCTGCCTGCCGGGTCGCCCCCGACCGAAGCCTCGCACCGTAACGCTACCAGCGGGTTGCAGGTTCGCTCTGACCGAAGCCTCGCACCGTAGCGCTACAAGCGGGCTGTGGGTTCGCTCTGACCGGAGCCTCGCCTTGCACCATACCACTACAAGCGGCCTGGGGGTTCGCCCGGACATAACCTTGCTGTGTGAAATTGCGTTTGCTACATTGGCTACACTCTTGACCATGCAATTTATCTAGTTATACTTTTATAAATATATAATTTCCTAAATTTTATTAATATCAAAATATGAAATTATAATTTACAACACCACCAGTTTTGGTAATTATGTGTTGTCACCCTAAATAAGTTACTATAACATTGATGTACTACAATTTCCCTAGAAAACTTTAAAATCTGATTTGATCGTTTACATATTTTATAAATCTCATGACAAAAGCATGCCATTTTGGTTTCAAATTATTATTTTTTTGCTTGGATGGAATTTGTACAGAATATCTAATCGACTGCAAAGTACAAAGTTCTAATCACAATATTTGATGGACTTTCAAATGTCAGTGAAATGTTTTAGTGTTAGTATGCTTGGTGCTGAAGGACCCGCTGTTCTACCTATACCAGTATTCTCACCGGCGTCACTAACATCTTAATGTGTACAGGCTTCGAGTACTTTGAGGCAAGCGCGAAGGACAACATCAATGTGAAGCAGACGTTCGAGCGCCTGGTCGACATCATCTGCGAGCGGATGTCCGAGAGCCTGGACAACGCTGACCCCGCGGTGACCGGCGCCAAGCAGGGGCCGCAGCTCAATGAACAGCCACAGAGGTCCGCCCAGGACTGTGCCTGCTAGGCACCTCTCAGGCAGGCGTGTGCAGTCATGATGACACAAACGCATTATAACACACTAGGGTTGGGCTACAAAACCCTTTAGTATCGAAACAGCCAAGGCAGTGTAATTGGTTTATCACACATACACACACATATCCACTAGAGCATGGGGAGGGAGGAAAGAAACGTACAACCTGTTCGAGGGCTGCCCAATTACTTTTATGGAATTGAAATCTGATTGTTTTAAAAGAATATAGATCCTCACATCGGATTTCCCTCTTGAAGATGATAATTACGATTCATACTCGCTGATTGATTTAACCACAGCAACACAGAGTCGCCTTGATTCAGCCCACACCTTTGGTGTGTGTGAAAAATATTGATGTAAAGGATTAATCGTATTAACGACAAGCCCAAACATTAGCGGTTTAGCTGAACTTCATTATCAAAGGACAACATTTTGCAAAATTTGAAATCAAAAGATTAAAGTGTCAAAATCAAGTTTTTGTTCAAAAAGATCTGTCTTTTACTGTCTTTTAGTCCGATTTTGCACATAATTTAATTGTATTTAGCAGTGATTGATTGTATTCAGTAATTTGTTTCCTTGGCAAACTGTATTTTTATACTGTACGGAAAACGTACTGTACGTTATGTACCAAACCATTAATTTTGTCCATTGGTATACCCTTATCGTCAGGCATTAGGCAAGATGCGTGCTTGTTTTTTTGTTTTGTTTTTTTTAATTGGGGCGGGGTCAGTCAGTGAAACATCCTTGACTTGGAGTGCGTAATGTCTTCATTCATGCCATTTAGCAAATTACAGAGACCGGGATGACAAGTTTTTTTATCTGGTTATTCCGTTGCCATGTTTGGGTAGCTTTCAGCCCAAGTGTATCAAATTTCCGGCTCTCTGGACAATATATTGTGGCCCCCTCCTTAATATGAAATTGTAATGTTAGAGCGGCCCACGTTAGCCGCTATGAAGGACACTTTTATTATATTCTGAATGCCTGCCCTACTGAGGATCTCGACTGCTTCCACACCCAAGCCAAATGTGGCTCAGTCGTGTGAGAGGAAGCACTTCCAGGTCGCTGGCGGTTAGAATTAGGCAAAAGAAGACATGTTTGAGATAAAACATTCTTCAATAATCTATCTGTGAAGACGAACTAATTGAATTTGTTGTAATTGTGGCTTTTTGAGCATCATTTTTTTGTGAAATGCCTCATATGGCCCAGCCTCATCCAGCTACTGCCTCCAGCGACCCCATATACCTTGACTTTGAGACTCCTGTTTTAGCCCCAGTATGGGTACTTATTTATTTTTCATCCCTAAACCATGCTCTTGAAAAAACACACACACATCCCCACAGTGTCACTCTTGTTACAAAAAGCACTGCCATACACACATACATTATCAAACCATATATTATCATATACGGGTTTCTATTTTTATTGCTGCTTCTCCCAATCTATGTGCAGCGATGGGGTTGAGGTGAGGTCAATTGTAAAAAAGAAACACAATTTTATTTCACGGTAAATGTTTAAAGAAATGGACTTCCTGAATTGCACAAACTTGCATTGACACAACTGGACACTAGATTGGCCTGAAATACAATGGCGTGTTTGTGTGTGCGTGGGAATTTCAACTCCATGTGATGCTGGATGGAGTGTCCTGTTATTAGGCCAGATGTTCCCCCCTCAGTGTTTGTTCATTGTTGCCCCCTTCTCCCAATAACGCAAATTGACATTTGTGATTACATTTTAAAGCAAATACCGTCGTCGGTGTCAAAGAATTTTTAAATTGCAAAAAAAAAAAATTGGGGCCTAAAAGTTATTGTTGTTGAATTTCTGAGATTCTAAGATGGCCAGAGCTGAGCCACGGCCAAATCTTTGTGTGTGATTCCATTATTGAGCTGCTACATGCCATCATGTTGACTTCACCATGGCACTCCAGCAGAGATGGTTTTGATAGAAAACAAACATGGCGAATCGACCATGTTATACACATTTGCTTAAATAGTAACCCTTCCCCAACGCTGCTTCCTATCAGAAAGATTCCTCTGTGGGTAGAAATCCACTGTTCATTGCATGCTCTTATTTGAAAGGCAGCAAACCTAAATTTCTGCCAAAGAGAGTCCTGTGCATTTCAGCATGATGCGTTCTAGTTGCATGTTTTTAGTACTTGCAAAGCTGCTGCTGCTGGCAGTCTGTTTTTATTGTCATTGGTCGCATGAAATTCTTTCTCACATGAATTCGTTTTTTGCTGCAAATATAAATATAATTCTCAATAGACTGAACCTAACCGTAAAATGTAATATTTGTGATTACAACTGCAATTGCACACTCTTATTCCACAGTGCAATCAATATTCTTGCGATATGGAAAAGATTGATACAATATATACATTGATATACAAAAAATAGTATAAGGTTGATACAAAATTATATATATTATTGATATAAAAATTAATCATGATCATAATATTATAATTAGCTACAGTATTTCAGTGAGTATTTCATGGAAAAGGTTGCACTGCTACTATGACATAGAACCAGCAAATAAGTCCACATTATGTCCATGTCGATGGGTGTTCAAATTAGGGGTGTAAATCACACCTATCATGGTGATATGATTCAGTATCGATTTCCTGACCCAACGATTTGTTTTTTGTTTTTTTCGATACTCAAGAATTCACGACACGTTTTGATACGATTCTTCGTTTTGTTTTGTTTTATTTAACTTGATGGGGAGTGCATTATGTCCAGTAGCAAATGGATAAAAATAGACCAGAAAAAAGATTGATACTCTTGCAGACGTATCGATACATTGTATTGCCAGCTGTTGTATCGATATATCGATACAAAATTGATATTATTTACACCCCTAGTTCACATTCACAAGTTCACATTGACCATACAATGTTGCATAGACCAGCTGAGTGTTCCCACTATAATGATGGTCTTCGCCACTGAACTCATTGGCATGGAGGTTCTTGGGATTATAAAGTTGGCTGCCACCGGTAGAGGTGAGGTGGATGGTGGAGCTGTCCATGATGTAAGGCCCTCTGACACCCACAACATTGAAACGCCAATCCGCAATTAGTTTTGTTAGTTCCAGCAGATCGGTAACAAAAAAACTGCTTATTCTGCTTAAAAACAAAAACAAATCCATCAAGGTTTTAGGTGGCAATTGCAGGATCCACTCACTATTCCGAATGCCTGTTTTTTTCTCGAAACCCAACGACTCAACATGTGAGAACCAATTTTCCCTTTTAAAGTGGAAGTCTTTCACTGATGCCAATTGCCAACTACAAAGTAAACTTATGAATGCAAACATGGACATGTGTAATACTTTGATGCTCAAAATTTATCGCACAATTTAAACATTGTCCTATGTGAATATTTATGTTGGTCTTGGTGAAGAGTAAGGGGGGGTGTATTTTAAACAACACATGCACCTCCAGTACTTGTTTACATAAAATTATGTACTAGTTTGAAAGCATCAACATTGTCATTGTTGTCAGCGAGATCTTGAACACTGATATCCCATCCCAGTTGTAGCCCTTTTTCCCCCAGCTTTCTGGAGGTTTGTGTGGTCGTAGTAAGCAGACCACCCACTGCTTTGCAAGAATTCCTGTGCAGTATTTCAAATATTAATTTCCAAGAAAATGTTTAACTGTTTAAAAAAGGATTTTATCTACTAATTACACAAAATATAAATTGACAATTAATTCTGTTATTGCTGGTACACTCCTCCAAGGATGTTCATCTCTTATCAATCATCATTTCCAGTTTTGGGAAGTGTGGGTAATTGTTATCTGTTCTATGCCCTCCATCAGTATCTAAGCTGATATAACCAACACATGAAGTTCTGTTCACACGCAAAGTGTTGTTACGCTGTCCTCACACTTTCATGTTTCTTACGAACGTGACCAATGAACGGGTGTCGCTCGAAGCTGCCGTTTTTCATGTTAGTATTTATGTATTTAATTTATTGGCCTGCCTATGGGAGGCAGGTGTGGTTTGCGAAATGTCATGTTATTTTTTAGAAATGTTTACCTGTGTATGTTTACTTATTTATTGTTGGTTTTCTATCTGTACTTCATTGCTGTAGTTGCTATATTTATTCTTTTTTTTTTTATTGTCATTATGTCGGCACATGTACGCGGGCGACGTATTGCAAATTCTGTTTCTATACAGTATGACTTGGTTTGACATGTTTGTTTGACCCACTGTTCTTTCTCGTACCCTGGCATCAGTTGCGTAGCTCCTGAGATGTTCCGTCTGTCAACTTTTCAATCTTTTTACTAACTAAAATAACAACACTTTCGGGGCTGCACTTTTCAATCACTCAATGGAAGAGAATAGATTGCGTCAGCTGTGGCATATCAGAGAATCCATTTCTGTAGTCAGTCGTTTCCACTTTTGTTGGGATTGTGTTTTCTTGAAAGAGGGGAAAAAAACTTTCAGTTTTTGTAACACTGTACAGTACTATGAAGATATATATAAATGTCACCATTCCAGTTGTACATTGCATGTACAATTCCAACCTGTAATTTTTCTTTTTTTTTAAAGAAAGAGCCCTGTATATGAAGAGCCCCTGTTTATTATCAGTGACTAATCCATCGTCCAAAGCAAAATACAATTTGTGTAACTGTATCCTACATATCAGAGTTTTATTTATTTTGAAGAGTGATGATAATAATGACATGATTAAACCTAAGATGTTAGCTGTAGAGTTTGTCCAATAGAGCTTTCCTGTTATATACTTTGTGTGTGTGTGTGTGTGTGTGTGTGTGTTAGAGGTGCAACATTTAGTCAACTAGTCATTGACTTAGCGATTATTCAATGAATTGGCAACAAATTGAAACGATAATTGCCAATTTAATTATTGTTATTGTCGTGAATTTGGTTCTGGTGAGTTTTGATATTAATTGATTTCTGAAAACATACAATATTAAATTTAAAAAAATGTATATATAGAAAACTATTGAATTGAGTATAGATTAACTAATGAGTTTGGGACAGAGTAAATTAATAGTTGTAAATATGGTTATTAGTCATGACTAGTTGACTAATTGTTTCAATAACCAGCAACTAATCGGCTGTTAAAATTAGTCATTAGCGTGTGCACCCCTCGGCTTGCGCTACTAAAAAGTATGGAGACTTATCGAACCACTCGTTTCACGTTTGTAAGAATTGCTCTGCCAAGCCTTGTTTCAGTTAACAAGTGCATCCCTACCGATCACCCGCTGCCTCTCGTCACATAATGAAAAATGCAAGTTGGTGGTTATTTTTTTCTCAACAAATTGAGATCGGGGCAGCATAAGAATCCATCATCGGTCAGTAGAGAAATGGCAAGGCCTAATAGCTAACATCCCATTGGCAACATCCTCTCTCGGTTGTGTGTTCTATGGACCATTCTGTTGTCTTTCTAAAAGGCACTCACAATGTCTCAAGCAATCTATATTTTTAAAAGGTAATGTCTTCTTGTGTATTACATTCATCTTTAAAACTATATAATTGGAAACAACATTTTGTCTGATCAATTCTGTTAATACACAGTGCAAGCCTACTACAGGGCACTGGTGTGCATGCACATTCATCTGGTGAAGCCAGGCTAGTGTGTGTGTGCGTGTGTGACTGTAATAATATAGAGTAATAACACAACTGTAATAGTGCTGGCATCCTCATTGATATTGACTATTTCTACAACTGTCTGTACCACTAAACCTGTATGGGTGTGAAATGATTGATAGCACTGCTGGACATAAAAAAAGAAAATGAAATAGCCCACAAGTTAACAAATGACTTGAACCCAACCAACTAGGTGCCACTTTTGTATTCAACATTACTGGAATTCAGGACATTTATTCTGGGCATTGTGCGTGTGGTTTTGTGTGAGTGAATGCATGCTTGTAATATTGTGAGTACAGCATTTTAAAGTTCCATGGCTCCATAGTTTCTGGACTAGACTACCAGAATCAAATGTGAATTGTATGCTGGAAACGAAAAGCATTTATTTCTTTTGTCTGACTGTATCTCTACGACAGCAGTCCAAGGACTGGAAATCAATAGGAAATGAGAAGTAGGTCATAGGGAAGCTAAAGAAACTGCCATCATTAACTCAAACCATCATTTTAATTAGGTTCATGCAATGCGAATGCTGATTATTGATATTTTAGACAATGCCAAGTCATCATTTCTTCTATAGTATTGGTCCGGATTGTAGACCCTTTATGTCTGTGAGATGCCACTTCATAAATTCTTCAAAACACAAGATCGGAAGAAATGAAAAGTTGTTGAATTTTCAAGTGTAGAATCTGACATTGTTTTTACCATGAACTTGTCGAGTTGTGTGTGTTTGACATTCTCCTGCTGGACCTAAATCGAGCCAGTTCATCCTAGTCTGAGTGTGGTGTATTGTTATTGCAGATTTGATGAGCAATCAATAAAATGAACTCAACTTCAAGACCTTCTTGTGTGATGTGCTAATTAACCCTTTGTATGCATAGGACTTCTGTAGATGTCTTACAAAAAATGTGTGTATTACGAAAAACCAAATGCCAAAAAATTGCCAAAACAAAAATAATTTAAAATTGGAAAGAAAAAAAACACATTAAGATACAATGTATTCAGTTTTGATATCAATATATATATATTTTTTTTTTACAAGAGATCACGAGCATATTTTAATGGTAACATGGACATTGGCGGGTGACATGAGCTATGTCTTCCCATGTTGGATTGTACATAATTATTAAATGATTTTTTTTGTTTGAAGCGTCTTATTACTAAAAAAAGCTCAGTCGAAGACATCTGGTGCTCACATAAGGGTCAGTAATTCTTCTGCCTGTCTTATAAGTACCTTGGGGGGGAGGGGGGGGATTGCATTTTGAAGCCTTTTAAGATAATTTTCTTGGCCAGATAAATTCAAGCTTTCAATTTTCACTGACAACAATTCCCAGTTGGTATGTCATCAAGACAAGGCTTGAAAAAAAATAGATCACTTGTCAGAAAGCTGTGGTATTCAAATGCGTGCATGTGAAGACTAGATATTTTTATTATTATTAGGAGGGTATAGAGCTGCACATTTATTGACACCAGACAGACACATTGAGGCAAAGAAGCAATTTTTTAACTATATGTCCACAATTATGGGTAACGGACTTGGTACATGTGCAAAAACCATAGACCGTTTGAAATTATCACAGGCTGCAACTAACCATTATTTTAATAGTCGATTAGTTAGTCAATTATTTAAGTGACCCACTAATCTGTTAGATATTTTTCCTGACAAAGCGACAATTACAAAAGATTAATCTTATCAACGCAAAAGATTGTGCTGGTTCTACTTGACCAATAAAGGTAAATCAATTGAGATACTTACTATAACACTATTTTTTGACATAATATTTTGAATATTTTCTTCATGTTCACGTTTCTTCATGTTGATGTTTCTTCATGGTTTTTTATCAATTATGTGCATTTTCATATTTCAGGAATAATATACTGTGTGGGTCAATTGGTAGTAAGCGTTGGCAGATATTATCTAAACAGATTATCTTAATTATCTGAAAAAGAATGATTACATTCTGTGGTGATTATCGATTATTACATTTGTTGCTGATTAATTTTTATAATCGATCAGCAAACCGTTGCACCCATAATCACAGGAAACTGGTCCAAATTAAAACAATAAACCATAGGACCCCTGCAGCACTGACTGTGTCAATTATTCTGAAATCATAGGTGTATGGGTGTTGACTCCTAGCAATTCGGCTGTATATAGGCTCCACAAACAGTAGCTTGGAGCATTATTTAGGAATGTCAATCATGAGGTTATGATTGACATTTAACATTAATCTGACAAAAAAATAATTTCAACACACCCTTATTGGTGACTTCATGGGGTGGCTGTAGCTTGGTTGGTAGCTTGTGTGGTTGTTCTCACGAATGGAAGACCAAAAGCTTGGTGTTTGGAATCCCAGTTCCCAAAGTCTCCATGCCAAAGTGCCTTTGGGCAAGACACTGCACCCCAAATTCAGCACTATGTGGTTGAAAAGAATATCCAGATTTTTCTTCTTTCATAATTTTGAACTGCAGTGACGATGCACATAAATGTATTCTTGAGCTTTCTTGGAAGGATTAAATAAATACACAACCGAGCAACGGCAAGTTGTCACAAGTACATTAGTTGCAAACATGTGTCAAGTTTTTTTTAAACATTTTTATTTCCCTTTTTTTTTCAAAAGTTTTCATACCCGAATCTTTCCAGTAAGCAAACACAATGACTACAAGTCAACCTCGCTGCACAGTGAACTTTAAGTACAAAAGGTACAAAAATGTTGAGGACGTGGCCGTTATTTCCAGCTGCATGTGAGTTCAAGTCTGGCTTTCACCATCGAGTGTAAATGGAGAAGGCTCGACCTAAACTAATCCTCTTTGGAGTACCCCACGCTTGTGTCTTAAACACATGACAAGGAAGTAATTAAAACGATTCTAGACGTGTGAACGTTTTAGCATCACCAGATGTTTTCTGTGTTTTACAGGGAACCTTTAATTCTGAATTGAAACTCCTCTGGATTGTGAGGCTTTGGTAATTTATTTATTTCTGAAATGGCATTTCTATGGCCCATGGTGTTCCCATTCCGATTGGCCATTTTTAAGCTGGTTACAAGACATTTCATGTGAAAATTGCATTCATATTCAATCTTCATCAGCATGCACGGTCACTGTTTGCAACCATTGAGGTTGGAATTTTTCACAGGTGAGTTATGCAGCACAACTTTAGAAAATTCCATTTATTATTACTCAATGTGAGTAATTTTATATGCGGTCAACATTTCTATTTAGAACAATCAATTATAAACCATCACTGTGATCTGATTTCTCTAATAAGAGTTCAAGACCCACAATGTAAGGTCAGTAAAACTTGTGGGCCACTGCCTAGTGTGGGACACCTAAGCTCCAGTGGCTCTGGCCAAGCAAACTATGGTAATGCGTCTGTCATCAAGTTCCAACGTTCAACACTTCATTTCACTGTTCCATCTTAGGCAACTGACTGTCCCACATTAGTAGGAAGCTGGGGGGCACAACTCAGTACAGAATTGCTAGAAAGTATATGCTATGGCTTTTAGAACATGCACTGTTCACGTGTCCGTTTCCCCCCCTTTTTTTCTTTTTAAACGTTTTTTTGCAACAGCACAGACATAGAGATAGAGGTGTGTAAATATTCAACTTGACAAGACAATGAAAATATACATTGTTGTTTACAATTGTTAAGTGCATGTTAAAGAAATAAGGCCATTAGGAAACACGATGAGAGATGAGAGAATGGAGCCGTCGGGGGAACATGTGGAGGCACGGTTGGGCAAGTTCGGATCGTGGATATGATTTCATTGGAAGTTGCTCTGTGGGGCAACACATTGCTTGATTGGTTTAAAATGGTCTTTAAAGGGCATGCTATGTAACCTCTGGCATTTGTATTCCTAAAAAAAACACCCTTTTTTATTTCAATTACTTCATTCAAAAGATTGTGTCAAATGATGGCGGTTTAGCCTGCAGAAGAATAACTATTATTGATTATTCCCAGTTGTTGTGAGTCACTTCCAACCAGTCACAGTTCCTGGTAAATTGGAATAGTAATGGAATTCAGACACCTTCCTTTTGCAAATAGAATGCCGTGGGTTACTGCAGTATGTACACATTGCACCTATGAGGTTTAATCAATATGTAGCTTGGCGTTCCTATCAGATGAACTTTCTGCAAAACGTCCCATGTTAAATGAGCTAACACTTGCCCCTTGTTTTTCCGCACGTACCAATCGGAAGCTCCCCCTTGGTTATCTGCCTGAAACAGAAGCGGGATAAGCAGCCCAAGCAATACAGTATCATCTGCGGGACCTCGCAAGTTTCAATGTGCTGCAAACCAACAGGCTGCCCAGTCTCCATATATATCATGGCTATATGAGTAACATCATTCTTCCAGTTGAACAGAGCTGAACATTGCTAACGCACACACATACACATTAATTTGATTAATATGTATATATAGCTATCTACTATCATTACATATTTGCTGTGGTTCCTCGTCTACAAGAAAATTACATCACATTTCTGTTAAATATTCAGAATATATTGGGAATTGCCAAAGGACGGCAGATATTTCTGAGGCCTATTCATTGGTATCACATTGTCGATACAATTTCAAAATTTGTTTAGGTTTTGTGAACCAGAAAACACTGTATAAGGCCTCAACCACACAAAATCGGAGAGGTTTTTTAAATGTCTGTAAATCGTAAAATCTGACTTTCCTGACCTACTGTAGTTGCAATTCATCGTTGTTGTACTGGTGAATTTAGCACTGACTCTGATTAGGTAGCTCCACATGTGTTCTTCATTCCAAATGTTTTTAGTTTTGTGTTTACCTTAACACGACAATATAAGTTACTTTAACATGACAAGCTAACAGTATATTGTAACAAAAACAAAGCTGTTGTTGTATTTATCATTTAATCTGGGAATTGGCATTAGAAATACATAAATAACTCCACTTTGGTGTAAAACTCACCAACCTGAAAAATTGAGGACGAAAAATGTGGCTTAGAGTCCAGGAAACACGGTGCATGGAATGATCCCGAACTCATATACACACACACACACACACACTAACAAACACACACGCAAACAAACACACACACACAACTGCAGTTGGTTATACTGCATCTTTTGCAGATATGCGGACCTGTGTGGTATTATTTGGACCCACTCCACCAAGTCCCACGAGATGTTGTCATAGGGTCTGCCCCAAAGCAACCATGATCCAACAATCAATGCAACATATTTATTTCAGGACAATTTAACACTTTCACTGCCATGGTGTCTTATTGCCAAAGACATCAAAAAACAGATCACAAAATTTTTTTCCTTAGCGTCAATTTCCTCTTCATTTTAGAAGTGTTTGTTTGTATATAATTCATACACAATTCAAATCGGACATTCAAAATCTAATGAAAATCTGGCACGAAAATGTTGGCAGTGAAAGGATTAAAACGCTCATAGGCCCACCTGAGCACCTAGCAGCATAGCTTCTATATAAAGTTCAGGTATTTCTTGTAAATGTTTTCTATAAAAAGGCGCAATTTAATTTTATTTTTCATTAATATGCTGTATTTGTTTATTATATTCTATAGTGAGGAATTGGTGCAAGTCCAAAAGTACCGGTAATTTCATTTCCTAATTTCCCATTCAATTAACTCATGACCGATCGTGGTTAACACAGGAGCTCCATCTGTCAGGAGCTTTGCCTGTCATTCACAAACCGGGCAATCAGATATGGCAAACAATACAGAAGAGTCTCTAGGGCGAAAACCAAGGCCATCACCTTCCAGAGACATCCATTTGTAACCCTGAAAATGTTGATATTACATGAAATAATTGACAGTCCGAAATGATGCACACTCCACAAGTTCCATCCCGCTCAAAATCTTGGACGTCGGTCCCAAGGGAGTATTAAAGTCTGGTAGCCACAAGGTTTACTTCACTATTCCAAATACCTGCTATTCTGAAGATGAATCCTATAGTGTCGTCAGATGAAGCTTTGAAGATTCACAGACAACTATGTTTTGCACTACAACCACTTCTATATTAAAGATAGAAATCTCCTCAATAGAAAAGTTATCAGCAAGTTATCAGGGATAGCAGGTTTTCAGAATAGTGGCCCATCCAGGAACCTGAACAGGCAGGTGCGCATGGTGCCGTGGCAGGGAGAGTGGGGGCGTCACATCATGAAGGACGTTGCTTTGTGAAGGATCAGCAGCAGCAGTTTCCTAAAAAGCATGGGGCATCTCCCAAAGCGATGAGAGGCAAAGTTAATACGAGTTAAAAGGCAGAAGTAAACATCAGTTTACGTGAGACGATCGGTTGAAGGCAGTTGTCCATCAAGGCGAGTACTTCCTCCGCCCCACAGCTGAGAACTTCCAAGGCTGTTTTTAAAATGTTTTTGATCCACACGAACCTTAATATCTGGAAAACGTTAAAGGCACACTTCCCTTTCAAGGATATATATAGAGATTTGGTTATTCCATCTTTTAAAATCACTTTTTAAGTCCTATCAGATAATAACTTGGATAGATGGGATCATGTGATGTCTGGATGAATATGGCATAATTCACAGAATTTGTCTTTTAGCCAGATGACAAATAGCGATGATCCTGCATCAATGTATTTGTGCAGTTAAAGTTGAGTTTGGTATTCCCACTAGGGGAATTCAGACATGATCCCAAACAAATTGCGTCTGTTTGAACAGACATGAGGAGATTGAGGACATTAAGCTGACCATAGGTCAGAGTAATGTCCAGGGGAGGAGACGGCATAGTTTTTCTCGTCTTAATTTAACAATGTGTTGATTCAAACGCTAGGATTCCTTAACGTAATTCTTAACTGGATGTTTGGTGATTTCTGAAAGCGTCTGAGGTGTCGCATTTAAATAAGGCTTATGTTCCCAATTAAACCCTACCTGCAAAGTCCTGAATGCAGCAAAGTGGTACATTCATATTTTCAAGTTGTTTCCATATTCCCAACTTGTTGCCAGTTCTAAATTATTTGAAATAATAAGTCATTTGAAAGCTGAATATGCCCTTAACGTCGAGAGTAAACACATTCATAAGTGCAGTTATTCTTGAGATAGCGTCAAAGATGGCACAGATACACCCGATAGTCTGAACAAGTGCGTCAACAAGGCAAAATATGAAACTTCCGCCGCAATCCATTCAGATTCTGCATAGCATTCCCTATGGCCATGCAGGCGGTGTAACAGGGTTGGAATGAAGCTAAGCAGTGTTATTAACACTCCTTTCCACAAGTAGATAAATCCTGTTTCAACCGAGGATACATTGTTCCATTCCTGGTGACTTGGACAGTAACTCCCAACACTTTTACGATGGCAGCATGACCCCAAAGGACTGTTCTGAACACACTTGATGTCCGGAATCAGCAAAGCAAGGTGTAGCAAGTCATCATCCAAAGAGCCCGATGTCCAGTCCAATGTTTGTTCGACCAGACCACTCACTAGTAGGATTAATCCTAGCGTTTTTCCCGCTACGTGAGTGGAAGGTGGACATTTTAGAGTACTGTTCCCCAGACGACTGCACACAGCTTCCGATTCGGCACGCAGCACTAGTAGGCCTGCACTTGATTGGGCAAGAGCTGACAGCCGTTGCTGACGTGGTTCATCACTTTTTGTTTGAGCTGGGCCACCTGCTCTCGCAGGACACTGGCTGTGGACGCCAGCTCTGTGTTCTGGGTCTTCAGAGACTTCACCTGGAAAACGAAACAAAAGGTTCAGGGGTTCCATTCACATGACGCAATTCACCTTAACTAGCCTGGTGCACTTATTGATTATTGAACCACATTTTTTCATGTTTGCAAATGCTCTTTCCTGTCATTTCAACAAATAATTATCTGTACTTTTGTGCTAGCTCCCATTCAAAACATTTTTCGACGCCCTCATTCTCTCCAGAATCAATTACTGCATAACCACCTGGAGTCAATGTAACGCCAATGTTACCAATCCCATTGCCTCACTATATAAAAGAGGGCTTAAAACATTAGATAAAAAAAATGGTCCGATCACCACTGCCCAATCCTGCAAAAATACGCTATGCTTCCTTTCGAAAAACTATCCACCCTGCCATCCTGACTATAGTATACAAAGTACACCGCAATATGGCCCCGAGCCTATCTGTGACTTATTCACAAAATGCACACCCTCACCCAAAGAGCGACCCGCTCACAGACTAGAGGTGATTTTTTACTGCCACGGAAAAATACCAAGATCGGGCAATCTGGCCTCGCCTTCAAG
>OMKY01052851.1:0-10896 GCA_900302395.1 Bregmaceros cantori | reverse complement strand
AATCCTGTGTTAGATAACATTTGCATTACTTAATAATCTCACTAAAATTCAAGAGTCTAGAGTCATGGAATGAGTGTTGCTGAGACCACTCAGCAGACTCGGATGACTGGATTGGCACTGTGTGCGGGTTCTGACAGTAGGCCTATTTTACAAGCCTTTGACCTTCTGGCTAGTAAAAAGTTGTATATAAGTTACTGTTAATAATGTTTTTGTCGCAGAATGTTATTGTTGTCATGGTCTATTTGTTAATACCCTAGTCATTCTTAAATGGCTGCTGTTCACTTTCAACTCATTGCACATTTTTTTTCCCGCAAACATTACTTTCTTTGGCAGTGAGGGCTGAGGTGAAGGCCCAGGTGTTATGCTCACGGTTCGCCACTGGGTTTTACCAGACCCAAATCGCTCAAAGTGCGTGCGATGCGTAGACAATTAACTTGTTCTGGCTCACCAGGCTAGAAAAGTGACATGAAAATGGAGCGTATTTACCTCCGGTGCGCCCCCCGTCCCAAGCGGCCTGTTCCCGTCTCTTGCAGGCCAAAGACAGGGAGAAACGCTCCTTGGTCTGCCACTCTTCCATGAAGGCCTGGAAGAGACGCTGGTCGGCAGCCACGTCGATGATGGTGAAGGCTTCAGAGTTACTGGCTGGCAGAGAGCTGCTCTGGGTCAGGTGAAGGGAGAAGTCATCTGTGTTCAAAGATGGAAAAAGTCAAATACATTCGTAAAAAGCCCCTTTTCCACAGGATCGATTAAGGCCTGGTCGAGACCGGTGACATGCTGCTGTACCGGAAAAAAATAGTTTCGCCACTGATGCGGCACTGCGCAACAAGGTACTTTTTGTAGTACCTGCGGATTTGAGGCTCCTAATACCGTCCCGACACCTTACTAGGTGTGGCGATCGCTTGCCGGTCACCAATTGGACGGCCAGTGATTATATATAAAATATATATTATATTATAAAATATAATATTTAAACAATTAAAATTCATAGATATGTTTTTAATAAATGTATATGTTTTATATATTTCATATATTATAACAAATAAAATTATTTCTTTATTACTCCCTAAACATTCATCCAAAGATCATGAACCATTGAAATGTGTACTCAGGAGGGGAGAGATTTACAAGGTACAACATGCCACAATATGGTTACACTTTGACCGATATTCAAAAACCGATACCGATATCCTCCGATATTGTTTTTCCAACGCAAATATCAGCTGATAATATTGTGCATCTCTGATCATTTTGTTATAATAGTTGTTTAGTAGGCGTGTTTCGACAAAAGATCCATTACGCTGTTTGCTCTCTTGCTAGACAAAAAAAGAAATAATTTACCTTCGATGAATAAAGTATCTATCTTGGGTAGTTAATAAATGCTTGCCTTGAACATTCCCAGACATGGCCACCGCAGATTTGGCCATCTCTGCCCGTGGTCCAGAAATGGTGGCGGTGTAAGTTGGCGTGGACTGCCCAAGCGGCCTGGGGGAGCTTGGTGATTGGACAGCTGAAGTGGTCAGTCTCAGCCGTGGAGTCACGGGCGGCGCTTGCTGCGTTGGTGGGATAAGATCGGCAGCGGACTGCGGTCGCCGAGCGGCGTCGCTAGTTTTTCCGTGACTAGGAGGTGACGTGGATGTCGTGTTGCGTTGTGGCGTTTCTCCGGACATGCTTGGCCAGAGATCGAGCATCTCCTGCAGTTCAGGGCTGCAGCGAGGAAAATGTTCAAAGTTGTTCTGGAGGTGCGTCAGTGTTCTTGGTTTTACAAGATCACTGCCGCCCTCAGCCGCACATTGTTGTTCTAGCGAGTCCACAGAACTGCATCCGGCAGTTTCCCTGCCTTCGACCTGCACAGAATCTAGAGGTTTGTCATCGGCGTCTGCAGAAACGGCCTGATGGTCGGAGTGCTGTGGACTGGGTGTGGAACGTGAGCGCCTGAGTGAGCTGTGCCTCTCCAGGAGAGGGTCTCCCACCAGCAGCGAGTCGCCCCACTCCGATAGATTGAAGAAGGTTTCGCCCCACTGCTGAGCCTCGCGCTCCTCTGCCTCCTGATTGGCCAGAAGTTGGCTACGCCGGCGCTTCTCCTGGACCGACTTCTCGGGATTCCTCGGAGATTGGGGCTGGATGAGATTAGAAAAATATATTACTGTATTTTCCTCGCTATAAGGGGTACCAAGTCTAACCTTCACAACAATTTTAAAAAGCACCATTTTGTGTACCTTATAGTTCAGTGACTCTTATATAAGGATTAATTCTGGTTGTGTTTGTGTCTGGTGACATCTCAACTCAACAACTCAAAGGTGATGTTGTGTGGTTGATGACACTTTGTCAAATACAAAGCTGTTACTCTACCACCGTACCACACCAGTTGAGTAATATCAACCAACAAAATTTAACACACATTTCTCTGAGGTAGGGGAAGTTTGTCAACCAATACCATTTAGTGGTCAAGCATTTATTGTGTGGGTGTGTATGATTGGCCAATTAAAAAGAAAAAAAGGTTGTGTGTGTATATATGAAGGTGTATCAGTGCTTACCATTATAAGTCCCCACTTCGCCTTTTGAAAAAGTTTTTGGGACTTACTTTGAGATTCATTATGGACTTCATTGATTTAATTCTGATTTCTTCAATTCACTATTTTCACAACTTCAAACTTGAATAGTATTAGCACTAGTATTAGTACTATTTTGTATTGATTTTTTTACTTTTCTCTTGTACTTTTATTCATTCATTTTTCTAAACATGTCCAATGACAGGCAGCACGGTGGCGCAGTGGTTAGCAATGCTGCCTCACAGCTAGTAGGTCCTGGGTTCGAATCCCAGCCTGGACAGGTCCTTTCTGTGTGGAGTTAACATGTTCTCCCCGTGTCTGCGTGGGTTTCCTCCGGGCACTCTGGTTTCCCCCACCACCAAAACATGTTCTAGTTAACGTGCTCCAGTCAGTGCCCCTGGCCAAAGCACTGGCTCAGAATCTGGAGTTGGTCCCCGGGCGCTGCGCACGCAGCTGCCCACCGCTCCTCAGGGATGGGTTAAATGGGGAGGATGAATTTCACTGTACATGTATGTATGTGTGACCAAATAAAGTACATTTAATGAAAAGATTAATTCATCCAGGTTTACCACAGAAGATTCTTTGGCATCTTCAAGGCCATCTTGCTTCTCGGTCTCTTCTCCACCTCCAAGGAGAGCGGCGTCCTCCACGGCTCCACACCCAAGGAGAGCGCTGTCATGCAGACTGTCAAACAAGAAGTCGCTGCTTCCGTTTAAACTCAAATCAGAAGCCGGCCGTACGTCGCGTGGATTCGCTGCTCTGAGTTCCTGCACTGCTCCATCGTTACCACTGACCTGCATGGCTTCATCCAGCGCTGCTCCTGTGAACTGGGACGTGATGGGCAATCATTGGCTGTGTCCGAAATCGTTCCCTATCCCCTAGTGCGCTCACTATAGTCCAATCAAAAGGCAACGACGGCATTTTGGAGACTAGAGTCGGCACCGTTAATTTACGCCATCACCATCGCATAGCCACATCATTGCCCATCGATTATTGGACGTGGATATTTACACAATTTAATATTATATTTGCACATTTACAAGTATTCTTAGAAGAAATTCCTAAATATTACACTGCGCCCCCCATGTGTTGTGTCTTGTCGTTACTTGTTAACCTACAAGAACACTAAATAACAATGACGGTCCGGTCACGCAGTATCTGTGCAAGGTTTAATTGAAACCCACAGATTGGAAGCATGTGCGACTCTGTAACTCACACTTTATTTTTAATTTTTAGGCCCCTTCGATCCCATTTCTGGCATTTACCTTCTGACTGGTGTCCAGAATGAACTCCAGCTGAGTGTCGGTCAAAGAAATGCTGAATTTTGGAACTGCACCCGATTCGACCCGCCCGTCGCTGGTGGGGCTCCTGAGGAAGTCCTCGTCCCTGGCTGGAGTCGCCCGGTCAACCATGATCCTCTCGGTGGCAGAGTCCAACTCGAAAGTGTCCGAGCCGAAGCTTTCGTCCGCCTGTCCGCAGGCTGCGCCGTCTCCAGCCACATACAGCTCAGGAGAAGAGATCTGCTTTTCGTCTGGTGGCTCCTGTCGGTCAAGCGCCGGGGACGGCAAAGGAGCGGCAAAAGCTGAGGGCGGAGCAGTCTGGCATACAGGATTGATATCAGACGTGTCCGTCGTCTTCGACGCAGGTGGCGTGACTGTGTCAGATATGAACCTCTCCGCATTTATGGACTGAAGGACTTTGCTCAACGTCTGAGCCGAAGTCCCGCCAGCTTTGTGAGCTTCCACCGAACCGCTTGGTTGGTCGGTCTGGACTCTTGGTGCACGGAGGCGCGGTGGCGGCATGGGCGAGTTGGAGTGAATGCGCTTTGGGAGCGACGGGAGAGGACTGATGGACAACTCTGCCAGTTCCTGTGTTGGGCTGAGATGTCGAGGTCTGGGAGCCCTTGGGGTTGACGGAGCAACTGGTTTGTTATTTTCTAGCCCCTCTGCACAAACTTGGTGGGAGTCGACGGCTGCATTTAATCTTGCGTTGTTGGCCGTTTCCTCAGCAATGATTTCTGGTGGGGCTGGAAATGAACAGACAACAATGAAGAGTCAAATGAAAGCACTAGATAAGTACAGAGATGGGCAGTAATGCGTGGCGTCGACTGCATACGTCTAGTTTACCTGCATCTCTTTCTGTGCAAAGCCCATCGATGTTGCACCCGACTGCCTCTCCTGTCTCAATGCTTTTCTCCGTCTGTGCATTTTTTACAGCAGCGCGGTTTGCATCGTCACCGGACGCTTGGCTGCTGGTATGGACTGGATCCACAGTGCCGCCCGACGCCTTGTGCACCGGTGGTTCACCTCCCTGGGTAGGGGGGAGCGTGTCCGGGTCCCACCGGACCCCCAGGTGGGCCAGGTCCTCCTGCAGGAGTACCCGGGCCTCGAACACGATCTCCTCGGCAGCCTCAGCCTCGGTCAGGGCCCGTCGGCCACTGGTCCACACGCACCGCAGGCTGCGTCTTTCTGCAACTTCCGACTCGCTCTCGTCCACTGCACGTTTGGAGCTGCAGGGACATTTTAGTTGAAATGTGTTTTTATCTTTTAGAACAGCAGAATGATCTATTTAAACATTTGACCCACTCGCGTCTTTTTGCTGCCATGAAATCATGAGACCTGCGTCGCGGTGCCATTCATAAATCCTCATAGAAAACGCCCTTGTAACAGTTCAACCGTGTACAAATTTTCTCTGCCCCCACAAAATCTGTAGGTTTCTAGCATGTTCTCTTGAGTTATAGGACAAAACAGAAGTGTGCACCAACATGAGGATTACAGCTGCAACTAACGATTATTTTGACTAACGATTATTTTGCCGATTATTGAAACGATCAGTTGATTAATCGGTTGGATAATTTTCTTCAGAAGAATACCCCAAATACTCAGAGCACTCACCAATTACAAGAGATGAATTTTGTCAACTTGAAATACAGTTCAATTTGGCTCTTATTAAACAGCATATGTAGCGACAATTAACATTCATATTCATGTTTGTTAAATCAATCATTTCCATTTCATATTTTCAGAAATAATCAATTAATCTAAAATGTGTCTGGGCCATTTAGGGGTAGGGTCAGCACGGAACTGCCGACAATAATGATGGTTCAATTCCCTGACGATTATCTATTATTACATTCGTCGTCGATTAATTTTATAGTCGATTAGTGCTCCTAGAGTAGCGCGATTGCGATTGACGCCACTGGCAAACATGGTCAGCACAAGCCAACTACATTTTGACCCGTAAGTCTGTTCACGTGACCGTGGTACGTGCCCAGCGATCTATCGGTTAGTTGGTGATGAAGTATGATTATGTTACTTATAAGCTACAGAAATGCTGTAAGTTGTAACAATCGTACAAAATTTAATCCAGATCCGTGCACAACTTTTTCAGTTATCTTGGGGACAGACAAACCAACCAACGCTACTAAAAGCATAACGTGCTTTGCGGCACAGCCCCCCTGGTGTAATAACAATCACACGTGTGAGGTCAAGTACCTCTTGAAAGGAACAGCTTTGCGCAGTGCCTTCTCCACGTCAGACGTTGCAGCACGTGCTAGCTGAGCGACAGTACACAGGCCCTGGGCGTACAGCGCCCTGGCACGGGTGGCGTCCAGCAGGGACACTCGGACCAGATCCACCAGCTCTCGCTGGACCCCAAAGCTGAGCCGGGTCTGGTACTGGGACAGTAGGAGCTCCATGGAGTCCCAGCCCAGACGCCTGCAGAACACCGTCACCATCCCTGGGGAGACAATTCACTTGGAAGTTATCACATTAAGGTGTAGGCTAGCCTGGCAAGCCAGAACAAATTAATCGTCCATGCATCACGCACAACGAGAGCAATCATTTGGTCTGTATTAAGTATGTAAAAAAAAGTGTCAATCAAATTAAGTCATCAAATCACAGTGCAGAACAAGGCCCGCCTTAACAGGGTGCGGATTGGCCCGAATTTGAGTGACTGTCTAAATTGTGACCCACCGGGCCATCGCGTGCAATGCGTGGACGATTCGTTGGTTCTGGCTTGCCAAATTAGGTGTAAGGTGGTAAAAGGTAGGGCGGTCACAATAACACATTTTACTGGACGATAAATTGGCCAAGAAATTATTGGACTGACATTGTCGGTCGTGACATTCGAACATAAGATGAAAATGCAACACAAATGCACACTTCCAAATATCAATGGATGCGATTTTATTAAAATAAAAAGACATTTATTTTAGTTGGTTGTCCAAAATGAACATGAGCCCACACTGCAGATAGATGCCGCTACTTTTTTTGGGGGGGCGGAAGTGCCGTTTTTCATTCAGATAGGATTCAATCGGAAATTGAAGAGTCGAAGAGTCGGGGGGAGACATCGCAGAAAAGCCAGAGAGGGGATATGAACCTGCGGAACTGCTCGACCTATGGTCTGGGGGGCGCGCTCTTTAACCAGTCTGCCACCGTGCCCCCCCTGCAATACTGATATCTTAATGGCAGCTAAATTTTTATAAGCCACACCGATCATCGTCCGGGCCCCTAGTTTCCTCTCACCTGCGTAGGTGGAAGCAGACTGCTGCAAGGACTGGAGCTGGCCGCGGTTACAGTTGTACTTGGAAGCCACCAGTGGAAGGGGCACCTCCTTTACCAAGTCCTGGAGCACCAGGGTGGTGAAGAAACTGAAGGGGAACATTACACACATTTTAAGTTAATAATCCTTCTGATCTGAAAGAAAATATGGCCGCCATGACACCCGTCAGCCTACGTGCTCCCTTACTTACGTGAATTATTTTTCACCCAGACCTACTTATTGTCTTTAATGTATTGTTTGTGTTGCTGTGGGGCTTAACCGTTCGCAGAATACAACAAAAAAAGTTATTTTTCATTCTTTATTGAGAGAGATAGTGATAGGATTAAGTCGGGAACTGCGATGAGTCGGGAGGAGACATTGCAGAAAAGCTGGAGAGGGGATTCGAACCTGCGATGCTGCTCGACCTATGTCTGGGGGCCGCGCTCTGTAACCACTCTACCAAAACACCCCCAAACATTTGAGCATAGGACGGACCAAACAATGAAAGGTTTAATCGTCTGTTGATTAATCAATTATTAAATTAGTTGGTGATTAATTCTATAATCGGTTATCATCAATTCATCTGTTGAACTCTGAATTGAGCATTCACTTGAAAGAATTTACCGCTTGTGAACAGCCATCTGCCGGCGTTGCCGGTCTGTGTGAGCTTGGAGCTTTCCACGAACTGAGCGAGCAAGGAAGCCTTCTTCCACGCCCACCAACTCGGCTACACGCTTCATGGACGACGGAAGCCGTTCCCACAGGCAGTAGAACTGATACCAGTCTATGGTGGTCCACTCGGCATACACTGGAGTGATCTGAACACAGGAAAACCCCTTTAAACAGTTGTTCATATTCCAATATCTATGTACAGAACACTCTGTTTCTGTCCCCTGTGACCCTTTGCTGGCCCTCTTTGGTGTACTTCTCTCCACGAAGGCTGCCCTTCCACACAAAATAAAAGGAGGAGGTAACCTTTTTAGGTTGTCAGCCTCATCCTCCTTAAATGAAAGGACCCTACTGCCCTGTCTCTGACATTTCGGAAAAGAGACCTTTTCTCTTCAATTAATCTTGTACAAGAAGCACTCAGAGAGTGTAAACCTACACCAAGACCATGGGGTCACTGATGCCAAAACATCTAGACGCTATTACATCACTTATAGGCTACAGAAATGCACCAAAATGTAATCACTTGTCACCAGTGGTACGCGAGCTCACTCTTGGTGGTACACGGGATTATAGTCATAAAAATACATATTTTTGCATTCTGCCGGAGGGTGGGATGCAAACCCAGGTCTCCAGCTTGGCAGACTGTAGCGCTAACCGCTACACTATCTGAGGTGTGTTAGTACCATAGACTGTAAAAAAAGGGGACATCACGATACGTCCAGTGCTTGAAGCTTACTTCTGCATTGGAAATAAGCTGACCCCAGCCCCACCCACCCGAGCTGGGTTAAAAAAAAAACAGAGCGCAATGGGATTTCCAATACAAATATACCAATTCTACACAATTCTACAAAATTTCAACCAGATCCGTGCATAACTTTTTCAGTTATCCTGTTTGACAGACAAACCAACGTGGCTCTCTTTCCCCCTTCTATTCTACTTGGCGGCCTATCCTGGACGCCCTTGGGTCGGACTGCACATTCTCGTGTCAGGACACGGAATGTGCACATGAATGCATACCAAGTACAACGTATGCAGGTCGTTCTCCAGAACGAAGCCTTTCATGGCGCGCTGCAGGTCAGCAAAGATCCCCAGGGCCTCTGGAGGAGAGAGGGAGGAACCGAGCGTAGCCGCCCCCAGGAGAGAGGGTTTGAAGCTCACCTCTGAACAGGAACAACAAAAAAAGAGCTGTTGTTAGATGGCAATGTTATCAACACAAATATTATTTTCAATGGCAATTATTAAATCGATAATAGATAAAATTGATTAGATGTTATCGATCAGTTGTTATCGAACAGTTATTAACAATCATTTGTACAACAATGCATCTGACGCATGCTGAACCAGATAAGAACATCTCTTCCTTCTGTCCATAGTTGGGCCGTAATATCCGAACTTCAAAGGCATTATGGAGTGAAAACCCATAATATTAACATGGCATACCGTGCAGTTCACGTCAATATCGGTATTAATTTCAGCATAAATATATATTTAAAAAAACACTGTTAAAAGAGAAATGCCAAGCCAAGATTCATTTACAAACATTGGCCATTTAACCTGGTTACCAGACTGTGGTACACACACCTGCCGCAACAGCCCGCAACAGCACATAGCCTAAAAATGAAACTGACTTCAAGCTATTTCAGCACCTTGGACAGCTATTGAACTGTCCAGTTCAGGATCCTTTGAACGGCTTATTGGCTGTTCAGGGTTCAGAATTTACATGAACTCAGTTGCATTTGTAACGTTATGTGCAATAAATGGGCTGTGGCTGCAGACTTGGGAAAATATTGGAAATGCCCAATGAGGCTAAAATTCTTATGTATTTTTTATCTTTCGGTATATCATTCACATCTAATCTCTAAAGGTACTTGGCTCTTAGTAGGTGTCTTCATCAGTTGTAATCCATAATGTGTTCACCTTCTCCCTGTTTGTCGAAAGTGATGAATTCATTCTCCACCAGCCACTCCACGGACGCCTCGATGGCTCCCTTATTGGCTACGGGCGCTTCCTCCTGCACCTCACTGCGCCCCTCAGGAGGGCTGGCAGCCAGGAGAGTGCACGACGCATACAGCTGCACGTCACGCGGAGTGCTGGCCACGCCCCCTACGATGATCTGAGGGTGAGAATCAAGCAGGTTTTCATTAGCATAAGGAACTTCAAAAAGTGAATTATATATAGAGAATATTATGGAACCATTGAAGCATTTTAAACCAAAAATCAAGACTGATTTTGGTTTAATCAAAGCTTTGTTTTTTTTTTCCGTGGCTCTGTGTCAATATATGTAGAAATTCAAATAAGTTTAATACATTTGTGTGTCCTTCTTGATTTCAAAACGATACTGTGTCAACATCTCGCTCGCCTTTGCCTCCCAACATTTTGACAATTCAAGTAAACAAGCTGAAGTTTAGGTGTAACAATTAACACATCAGGATATGATGGTAGGACATCAGGTTCTATGAGCCTAGACTGGCCGCCAGGATATGATGGTAGGACTTCAGGTTTTATGAATCTAGACTGGCCTCTAGGATATGATGGTAGGACATCAGGTTCTATGAGTCTAGACTGACCTCCAGGATGGCTCTGAGCATGCTGGTGGTGACCGTGTCTCCTTCGCGCTGCACCAGACAGCTGCTGATGGGCCGCAGGCCACCCTGCACCAGGGACACACCCTTAGCCCGCTCCGACGCCTTGCACACCAGGACACTCTCTCCTGTCACGTTTTAATAATTACAAGAGTGAGTTATCTGTACTCAATTTACAAAAGGGGTAAAGTCTGCAAAATTTGAATACAAAAAAAAGAAAAAATAACTAGAAGCGCTCAGAGATTCCAAACCTGTGCCATAGTGGTACAAAAATATTGTACTTTTAGTGCTAGCAGTATGTGTGGCAACCCATTATCAATGCAAGTGATCGTAGAGTAGCGCGATTCCGAATGACACCACTGGCGAACATGCCAACTGCATTTCCCAGCGGCCATCGCGACCCGAAAGTCTGGTTACGTGACCGTGGTACGCGTCCAGCGATCTATCGGTAAGTTGGTGATTAAGTATTATTATGTAACTTATAGGCTTCAGAAATTCAAAAATGTAATCACTCTCCCGGCACAACTTTTTGTGTGTATGTGTGTATATTTTAT
>OMKY01052845.1:0-12095 GCA_900302395.1 Bregmaceros cantori | reverse complement strand
CACACACCGGTGGATGGGAGGGGGTACACCATAGATAGTGGTGATTTTTTTTTTTAAAGGTTTTCTATGTAAGACCAATTAGTTCATCATACATTTATGAGGGGATAGAAATATAAAAACATAAATATATATAATCTTGGGTTTTAATATTTTTTTAGGAATCATTATTTTAACGTTTTGAGACATTTTAATTTGGATTTTTTTTTTTAATTAGGTAAACATTGTTCTAAAATTCTATCAAAATTCCAGTTTGTTTGTGGATAAGTGGGAATCTGTAAATGTCGTTACGGTAGACCAAGTAACTTTTCAGAAACACACACACTTATCCACAAAAGTTACATTTTGACATTGAAAATCGCATCTCGCGGGCGAGAGAAAAATATAATCACTCCCTCCCTCCCCCTGTTGCCACGATTGTTCTGAAAAGAATGATGTATGGCATGCCAGGGAAGATGAACATTATTATTTTTTAAATATTCTTACCGTGAAACTTTTACCGCCGTCAGCACAGAGTAGAGCTGCATGGATAACTTCCAGCCAGCAGCAGCGGTGGCTGGGTGGAGGTGGGCGGGGCGGCTCCTGCCCGGCTGCCCAGCCCGTGTTTGCTCGGCAAACAATAAACCGACCCTTCTCAACATTCGGCGGCCGGGCTACAGAGCTTATAAAACGGCCGACTCTGGCTGAAGGCACGGTAAATGTGCTCCCTAAACACGGTGATATAAAATCACAGCTTTATTTTATTCTAATGAAATTTCACACACAAGAACTATTGCCATGGCTGTTGTTGGTGTGAAGGTACACCAACAATATGGTTGTTTTTCAGAGGGATACAGCAATTGGTGTGTGTGTGTGTGTGTGTGTGTGAGTGTGTGAGTGTGGAACTCTTCGTGTTAACAATGTAGAACGTTGTACCTTTTGTAGCTGAGAAGAGCATGGCTAAGTTAATAAGATATGGGTCAGTCAGGTTCAATTATGACCTGCCCGATGTGTGGGCATAGACAGGACATGACAAAGAGTCAGGAGAACTTGACCTTAGGGGCAACGTGTGCATTTGTAGTAGTGGATACAACATTTAGACATTGGGGCCAAAATCTAAATCTTATTTGTTTAATTTGCTCCTTCCATAATAGCTGTGGTTGGATTGACAAACATGTTATGTCATGCATTTTGACAGACAACTAAATAAAATTGTGTATTTCATGAAACACATGATAAGGTTGTCGGATTTTTGATACATTTCTTTGATGTTAAAGTTAGGAGCTGTAAATTTGATATTCAATAAGCAAAGTGCAAACTTGCATGTATTTACATTCACTGTATAGCTAAACCCAACACCTCAGTTCACAGACTTTGGCCAAAGGCACTCACAAAACCACTTCTTGTAAGTGCCTGATGATTTTCAGTGCGGTCCGTCAATTTTTAATCATTTTCCTTGCATCCCATGAGGGATAGAGACATGGGCCACTTCACTGACTCCTAATTTAACATTTTTTAATAATTATTGATTTTATAAAATCGATATCGAATGATATGAGAAAGTATATAACCATATTGCCCAGCCCTAATACAAGATTATATTCTTAAATGCTTTCTGTATGTTTTAACACTCGCTATTGTCTATATCAACGCAAAGTCGAGGCAGAGCAAAGTATTTTAATAACCACCGTTTCACCGCCGAGTGTTTTTCTTGCACTCCTTAATCCCTGCGTGTCAGCGTTGCAAAGATTTGCTATCTTTGCTATCTTCTATCCGGGTTAACAAGTCCTCGCTGGCGATATGCTCGGACCCCGGGGCCCAAGGCGTTCTCTCGTTGCACGTCGTTAAGAAATAATGAAACACACTCGAGGGAGCTGGGACCACCTCTGTCATGTTCAAAGAGGGCTGCCTCCTTCTTCCTTGGGCCGGCGATCCACTCCTTCGCTGCTGCTTTGCTCTCTCCATCCGTCTCTCCGTTTCTTCCTCTATTCCCCACTCAGCCATTACCATTCTCTCTCTTCTCTTTTTCACCCCCCCCCCCCCCCCTCGTTTTCATCCCTCACTCTTTGGATCCGTTCCAATAGGGCTGTTGCATGTGGCGGCACGGCTTGGCGGCGGCAGACATTTTGGTTGGTCAAGTGGTATCACATCCATTATATAGGGGCAAATACAATGGAAATATCTGCCATTATTTTTGAGTTACCCATATTTTTAGCGGTCAAAATATGAGATGTGGGACGATGTACACTTTGCACAATCCTTGGAAACCATTTTCACTACATAGTGGAAAGGGTGAACGCCGTTTGTCCCGAAATCCCTATCTTCCAAAACCCCTATGTTCAGAAGAGTTATGGATTATTTAGGGGTTAGGGTTAGGAGTTAAGGGATAACTCCTACTGTGATTAAACACCCCAGAATTTTTCTGCACATAGGGATTTCGGAACATAGCTCAGAAAGGGGAGGGACCACACAAGCTAAATTTGCAAAACGGAAAACGCAGACCGAAGCCGTGGTAGGCACTGTTGTGGCGGCTTCAACACCGTATTAATGTATATCTCATATTTCATGAGTATTCAATTTGGAACAGCACTTATCTGCACAAATTTTGCACACTATTCATGCAGTGCATGAAGTGGAGTGCACTTCGGGAAGTATGAATTAGAGCCCAGCCTTTCTTTCTCTCTACACCACTCTTTCCCTGAATTTCTATTTCTCACTTCCACTGTCTCATCTGTCTTTCTCTCTTCCCTCACCTTCCCTCTCTCTTCTTTTGTCTTCTTATCTCCTCTATGAAGGCAAATTGAATCTGTTGGGCTCCTAGACAACTGACGTCAGCCAGTAAATGTTTTTCATGATTCTCATATCCTCCTCCTTCTCCCCCTAACTGGGCTCACCACCTTCCACCAACATCAGGGCTTTATCTAGGAAGCAATACGTCATGTATTCAAAAAATTCAATATACATAAAGTTTTTGGTAAGCCACATAAAAAAAAAAAGATTATTGAACATGAAAAAAATGACATGTGTTTTTTCTCATCTTCCAAGTTCATCATTGAAACCAACTAAAGTGTCTACCTCAACTGGTGTCATCGATGGCAAAGCAGTTCAATCCGTTGCCCCTAAAGACGTCCCCCTGCCCCCAATTCATACTAATGCTGCTTTTCTGTAATGTGTCAATCCAGTTCAGTAATTCTGTCCATTAAAATGGAAAAACTGATCACTGGGAAAAAAAAACTTTTCAAGTCTCAACCTTCACAACTTAAGCGTTTTCCTGTTTTTTTTTTTTTTCAATGTTTCTTTTCTGGACGACTCAGGCCGTTTTTAGTTTATTTCAGGGTTAGTGGAAATCAATATCAGAATACTTTAAAGATTGGTGAATAATTGGGAGAAGACACGTGGAAAAGCTGTCGGTGAGGTGAACCCACAACTCGGCGCGCCACTGTGCCATACATGTGTACCCTCAGCGCTCTGCCCATCCGACTGTGCCACTGCACAGCTCCTTCCTGTGTATTTTGCTTTGTGATGTTTTATATAGTTATTATTTGTGTAGTGATAGACGTATGGTGATTACCTATGTACAGTTTTGCCCCTGGCCAATATGTGTAGAAGTGCTCTCTGGCTTAATAGGTGTAGGCAGTGTGTAGTGGAACGCAGTGCCGATGCTAGCATCAGCTATTAGCTCATGTTGTTAGCATAACACACTGACATCAGTTAGAGCTTAAGGGGCTAGCCCCCCACGCTTTACATCATGGTCATGTCCTCTTTCAGAGTTCAGTCAACAAAAATGTTTTTGTGGACGGGCTTCCACCACCCCCGGCTCTTGTCAGAGGACAATTGATGTATTTTTAATTGTAGGCCTTTTTCAGGGAGGTACAAAGAGCATAGTCCACTAAAATAAAAATAACATTGTGCTGCTGAAGTGGCAAACATGATGTACTGCGCTAAATAGCAGTGTAAGGTAACACAGTCCTACAAATCTCTGCCTTCGTACTTGCAATAAAAGGCTCGGGGGGTTGGGGGTTTGGGTGAAGTATGCTGCTTCGCAATTGTCATCTTAGAAATCATCTTAGCCTTTAGTCTTTTCTAATTCTTGCTGATCTGAGACCTTCGTGCAGTTCCTCCATTTTCAACCCTAGTGGCCAAATCAGCTCTCAACCTCGGCCTAGGGCAATTCCGCATTTCATTTGAGCTCTTGCCCTCGACAATTGTGTGAATTGGGACACAGCATAAGAAGACTATGTAAAAATATGAACAAAGGTGCCTGGGCGGACGTTTAGCTGGTATATTCGAGGTGCATTTAGCACGCTCTAATAAAGTTTGATTATGATTCAGAAGAAGAAGATTCTTGAAGGTCTCCCCCGAATGCATTGCAGGTGGCCAGAGGACTGTAGGTCAGTGCCATGAATAGTACTGCACTCAGGGAAGCTAGAGTGTTCAATTGCTGTTGATTGACTTGAAGTTAATTTGTAATGGCAGGGAGAGCAAAACCATCTAAAGGGGATTGAAAGGCAAGGAATGCTGCAGCATCTTGTTGCGTTGTGCATGACACCAATCTTAAGCTCCGACTCACTCACACCTGCGTGATTTTATCTGCAGCATTTGCTCAGTGCGTAGTAGCCATGAACACTGTCATGGCCTATGGCTATAATTAGCTGCTTAGTATTCTAGGAATAAAAATGGAAGAGCGAAAAAAGGAACATTAATGTGGTGGCCTTCGCAGACCACACACACACACACACACACACACACTCATCTTTGCCCCAGTGCACGTTTCCACATTGAAAGCTAACAATTGCAATTACCAATAAGGTAAAGTTAACCAATAAAGTAAAAAAAAATCATCATCATCACTCCCATAATCTCGCTGACCGTTGGGGCGCCACTGAAGACTTTGAAACCAGCTCTCTCCATCTCTCTCTAGTGTCACTCAGCCTGCAACCTGTCCAAACCTTGGATGTTATCTTCCCAACGCTTTCTCTGTCTTCCTCCCTTCCTTCCACCTGACACTGGGCCTTGAAGGATTGTTTTTGAGAGTTCTTGGGATCTCGTGGCATGTCCATACCATTTCAGTTTCTGTTTTTTTGACTGTGGTCAGTAGATCTTCATGTGGTTAAACAAAAGGAACATTAATGTGTGGTTTTCAGTTCATTGGAATGCTCATGAAAAGATATTTAAGTAGTGATGTTCATTGATATAATGATCATATATGATCATCATATGTGGATTACACTGTACCATGGTCAGATGAACAGGCTAAGCTGCCTTTAAAAAAAGGTTTCCTTTAATACTGTCCTAGGAGACGGAATCCTTCTGCCCCTCCTCCTACGCTCCTTTCGGAAGGATCACTAAATCTGTTTGACTTGTGGGCCGCACACTGACGTCAGCTGGGGCTTTGGAAATCAGCCTCCTGAACGGATTTTATCATTCTTGTGACCCTCTGAGATGTTTCAGCCAGACGTTTCAGAGACTCACTGAAGGGGGCTCGTCCTATGGCCTCTCTCTTTCACACTCTCTCTGGACAAAAAATATATATATATTCATTTAGATGATTCAAGGAGTAGCCTTCTTCAGGCATAAAAAGTACTATTTTATATTTCAGCGGAACATGTTTTTTGTAAGTTAATAACTTTATTCTAATGCAAATTGCTATATATATATATAGCACATTTCTACCACGTTAAGCTCTTTTACAGTGACCTCTCAATCACACATTCACACACCAATGGCGGTGGCTTGGTAAAATATTTTGGGGTTCATATCCAACCAAAATAAGAGCATGGAGACTGTCGGGTTTGAAGACGAATCACCTTACAATCTTCAACCCTCTGGCCATTGAAAGCTTTACCGATTGGGCTACAGCCTCCCCAGAAATAAGGAAAGACAAAGGTCACCCCATCCAATTACTCTCAGGGTCTCAAGCCCACCAAACCAAGACGCCGAGTCTGGGATGGAGATTAGAGCACCAGTCTCTTTAGTAGTTTGGGAACAATGCAAAGCCTAACCAGATAAAATAAGAGCAAGCAAGATGGATGAGACGTGCCGTGGCTGTCCGAGATGTTTTATGAAAAGTGTGCTGTTATCGCTACAACCATCGACAAAGTTTACGACCTGGCGTTCGGAGCTGTGACCTCATCTCAGACTTTATATTAGATAAAGTTTAGAGGTCTAGTGGTGACGCCACTGCTCCCCCATCCAGAAGTAAAAATCATTTCCTCGGCAGACAAGGAAAAAAAGACACTGCTGTGATCTTTTAGACACCAACCAACCTCCCAAAAGAGGCCGTTCATGCTTATGTATGCAGCATCGATTTAAGACAAATCAATATCTTGTAATCTACTGTAAACATAAGCAAGAAGGAATTGTTTGCCAACCCCCGTAAACCAGGGGGCTGTATTAACATTATTGTAATAGATGAAATGCAATGTTTTAACGATCGATTATTCTAAGATGTTTAGATTTGAATCGATTATTCGGAAAAAAAAAAACCTTTTTTTTCAGAGTTCTGTAGCCATTATGAATATACAATAGAAAATACGATATTTCACTGAATATTGAATGACCGAGTAATTTACTTTTTCATTAACAAACATTTTAATTTCACTTCAAGGCATAAGAGCTCTAACTAGTGTACGCAAAAGCTAAATGAAGAACAGGCAGACGCATTGCCTTCAGTTGGAGGTACCAAAATAAAATGGCAAAATAATAACTTGAAAAACCAAATACATTTCATATATGGAGCGGCGGCGTTGAATATGTGAGGAGATAGTATGATCTGACCGTTTAAAAATGTCTGTGTAGATTCAAAATGATATTCGATTATTCGGTTCAACTCGATGACTCAAGTAGCTTGAATAATCATTTCATCCCTAGATGAATTAATTCATTTTATTTTAGGACAGACAGTACAGAGCCATTACACATTTCCACATGAGATAGGAGAAGATGGTTATACATAACAGGCTTAGCAGCACTGCTATATTTCACCTGGCTGTCTGTGGACGGTGTACATATGTACATATACACATGTACATATATACATGTATCTCTGGTTAAAACCTAGTAAAAACAAGATAAAACAAGGTTCTAGAGGCTAGCTGGGCCGTGATATTGGAGGCTTTTGAGATATTATATGGGAAGAACATCTTTAGAAGAGAATTTTATCTATCTTGTTTGCTTTTTGGCCTCCCCTTCGACCGTGTCAGATGTCTGTGACATGGTTTGTGTCACTCTAAACCTTGTGTAGCAGTGTATGGGATCTGTGGCATATTTGGATGTTGGGAATACTCTCGGTATGTGTGTGTGGTGTGTTAGTGTGCCTGTGTGTGTGCGGCTGTGTGTGTTCTGTGGACTCACATGCCATTACTCTGGGGCCATATATAAATTAGCCCACTCATGTTGTTGTGGGGTTTGCTTGACTTGTGGGGTCCAAATGTGTGTGTGTGTGGGGTGGGGGCGGGGGGCGTGCATCTGTGTGGGTGGGTGTGTTAAAATACCATAAGCAGAAATGTGGTGTGAATGGATGAGGGGCATAGGGTTGGAGGGCGAGGGAAGTGAATGCTGTGTGGTGTTGTGCTCACATAGACTGTTGCATCAGTGTTGCCACAGTACTTGTAAAAAGTAATTGGTGATTACTCCACTTAACAGTAGTGACTACTTTATTTTAAAAGCAGCCAAGTTGATTGCTTTATTTACTCTTAGTTATTTTTCAAGTATATTCCACTAGCCACTCCGGAAAGACAACTGGTTTTACCAATATGACCGGTGCCATTGAGTCGCTGTGTTGAACTTGTTTATTGAATTAATGGGACAGCACACATTCTTAAAAAGGATGGTGGTAACTTGTGCTGTGCTATTCCACAATCCACACCCAGTGTGGATCTGTACACCACAAACATATGAAATAATATCCTTTTTTTAGGAAAAAAAACCCTTTGTCATATAGATATTAAATGGATGGTGTGCGTTCCATGTGAAATAACTAAAATGAAACATGCTCATTTTTATGTTTTTTTATGTTTTACTAATAAAGTGCAGTAAAAAATATATGTTTGTAGCTACCCACCCCCTAACGAACAAAACAAAAAACGCAATAAATTGCAATGGAAAAACACAATTTTTAATTTGGAGAAAACTGTATTTAACTTATTTAGTGACATCAATGGTTGCAGATTTGTGTCTAAAGGTGTAGAGGGTACATAGGAAGCAAGGCATTACCCCCGCCCCCGTCTCCCCCCTCATCATCTTAACACCCCTCACTCTCTTCATCACCTCCTCCTTGCCTCTGCCTCTCTTTCTCTCCGTATCTCTCTCTCTCGCCATCCCCACTTCCCTCCACGACCCACAAATCAACAGACAAGCGGCAGCAGCACAGGTGTCCCATACAAGTCCCACAGCCACCTACACACAGCCCCATACCCTCTGCACCACCCCTTAGACACACACGCAGGCGCGCACACACGCGCATGTGCACACATGCTGAAATGCACACACTCACCTAGTGACCGGCTCGCATGCACACACACACACACACACACACACACACACACACACTGAAATGTACAGACTCACACACCCATAACCCAAATGCACAAATCTGAACCCCTTCACTCCCTCTGCGAACACACACAGACACAATAGCGTGCCTCCTCCTCCTCACCAAGACACACACACACACACAATCACGTCGACAGACACACACACACACACACACACACACACTCACACAACACATACACACACTCATTCCGACACACCCACCAACCAACCCCCCAATGAGATCCCTCTTTGTCAACAGCTGCCAACCGTAATGCTGGCAGCTGAAAGGGGAAATACCCACAACAATGTTTAAAATGTTTCCTTATAAACTATTCCACATCGTTTACCGCTGTCCACTATAGATGTCTACTGCAGCTGTCCATTGTTCATTCCATAGTGTGTCGGCCATTGAATTTTGTATTAATGTCCATTTTATGAATTAATAATAATAATAATAATAATAATTGCCATAATTTGCAAGTTACAACCATATAATGAATTCAGGTTTTAGCTTCTTGTGTGTAAATGTTTAATAAATATTTAGATTCAATGGTAGCAAATAACAATATCGATTTCATTTAATTATCATGCACGCAGCACACACTATGGCTGAAAAAACCCACATTTCATTATGATAATGTGCTACAGATGCAAGCTACAGCTCCCTTTCACACTCTACTCTCTTCAGACAGGAGGCTCTGGTCCATCTAAACCAGACAAAAAATGGTCCCTATCCAGCTGAGGCTCCTGAACGTCAGGATTGCACTGAATTAACTGACCTGTTCTTAACGTTTGCCGTATTGCACTAAGGGCTGTTGCACGGTGACATCAAGCCTTGGCGGCGGCCGACATTTTGGTGCTAGCACGTACGGTGAAATATAAGTACGGTTAAGTTGTATACCTTACCACTTCACATCCATTGGTGGCGATTGGTAGTATATTACCATGGATAAATCAATAATAGAAGACACTCAAACGGACAATGTAAATATCGCTGTCTGCCTGTCCGTCTGACCACCATACCACCATAATGTCTGCAGCCGCCAAGCTGTGACGTCACCTTGCACAAACCCTAGCATGGGCATTGTTTTCTCTTGTTCCTTTGTGTCCCAAGTTCAATATCACTTTGCACCAGTACCAAAAAAAGCCTCGTCTGTGAGCTTTGTGTCATTGAAATTGGCAGTAAATATAAATCTGATAAATGTATCAGTTGTGGATTAATCAGCGATTCTTCATCTTATGTTGATATATTATTTTTCAGATTCATCTTGCCAATTAATCGTCTCAGCCAGACCACACTAACATACACGGAGTCGGTGTGGTTAAAAAGGCACTGGTATTGGTGAATGTCTTGGCTGAGTTCCCACCCTCCAGTAGTGTGTGAAACAAGAGATCCTCTTTAGCCCTGTTCCATGCTGTGTGTGTGTGTGTGTGTGTGGTTGCTTGTGTGTGTACATGATTATGTGTGTGCATGTACGTGTATTTAAATGTGTGTGTGTGTGTGTGTGTGTGTGTGTGTGTTTATGTGCGCGTACATGTCCCAGACTGAAAGGAACCGGAATCTCCCACACACATACAGAAGTGACAGATTTCAGATATGGTCGCCAGCATTTTTAAACACACATTCACACACACACACGCATGCATGCATACAGTACATTTAGACACACAGAGACGTATGCACACATAGATGGTCATACCACAGAGTTTTATTTTATTCACACAAAGCCACACACATTTTCTACACAAATGCATATCTTGCACCCACACACGGATGATGATACTGTTGCACAGATACACAGTGCAACTTTTGTATGGACGTGATATACATTGACAGAAATAATGAACTGTCCACGCACGCACTGGCAGTGCACAGGCGCATCTCTCGCACGTCACCAACGCAGATGTTGATAGAGACATACACAGATCATTGACTCCTCAGACGCATCTGCATTCATACGCATCACAAATAAGTCCATAGACCAAGTCACACCCGTTTTTCTCCCAGACACAACTACACACACACATGCCACCATGTATATCATAAATCGTGTGTGTCAGACACACGCACACACACACTCGCACACACAAAGGTCACAAATACACCAACATACAGCCATTTCATTCACACATACACCTAAATAGGGCCGTTAACACCATAGAATATACCAAACCAGGGCTGTGAAAAAAAATCAGTTCGAAATCACAATCTGATTATTGTGTTAAAAGATTTTATTTTGTTATGAAATATGTCAATCATGAAATAGGAATTTAATTATTTAATTATATTCCCAAATGTGTCACAAATTGCAATATTTAAAAAAAAATTCTACAAAAATCGGAATTTAATCTGAAATTGAGGATTCAGAGATAAAAATCTGGATTTTATTTTTAAGCAAAATTGTCCACAGGATGCTGTCCTGTGTCATTGGTACAGTGACCGCGGCCAAGTCTGTCGCTATGGTAACCAACGATGCTTCCAAGGGCAGACTGCACAGGGGACCCCCCTGCAGTGACCCTCTGACCTGGAAATTTGCAGCCAACACCTAGCATGTCTGTCTCACACTGCAGCCAACATACAGTCGTCCTCTGTAAAGGACACATGTACACTAGAGGTGCCATCATTGATCGATGAGACCACCCGATTATCAACACACATCTCCACTGATGTTCTGCACCTGATGTACGTTCTGACGTGCATTCTTGAACCACATCATGCAATGACTGACAGATCATAGACAACAGATCATAGCTCACATAGAACTAAAGAAACTGGAAAAAAGGAGCAGAGGCAGACAACCCAAACAATGGAACAACAACATCTATGGATGGTCAGGAATCCCAGAACTAAAACCATATTGGATCAGCGCCTCTGGAGAAGGATGAGCCATGTTGGTGCATATTCTGCTACAAGCAGGGATAGTGAAAAATGATAGTACTATTATGAAGTGTTTTCCACAGCCTTAATATTGTTCACATGAAACTAAGTACACAACCACATTATTCTACACTCACTTTGCCCCACAGACCAACACATAGGGTGGATTGCCTTAATGTGGGCCACTGCCTAATGTGGGACACCTAAGCTCCGGTGGTTCTGGCTCCTCCCTAAACTAATGAATACCAGTGAAACTATGGTAAAAGCAAACTATGGTAATGTGTCAATGATCAACTGTCCAACTCTACATTTCACTGTCCTACATTAGGCAACTGACTGACCCACATAAGGAGGTTACAAAAAATGGCCCACATTAGGACAATCCACCCTAATGCATGCTAGAGATTGGATCAAGGTTCCTGTGCACCGCTTCCTCCCTCATGATAACTCTTCGCAAGCCGGTCGCAGTGTGCCACCAGGCGCCACCGAAACAAAGCTGGCCTGATTTACGACACTGAAGAATGGCGCGTCTGTGTTTGGGACCCCCTACATACGGGCTCTGTGATGCGTAAGACCTCTTTATAGCCATGCTCGCGCATAGCGGCTGCCTGGTTACCACCGCACAGCGACCGCCGCCCCGCAGTGCCCAGTTTTGAAGCGCTGAGATGCATCGATAAGATGGAAGCAGATATGACTCAGCCCCCCC
>OMKY01052842.1:0-10831 GCA_900302395.1 Bregmaceros cantori | reverse complement strand
TCCAGGAGATGTTTTTTAATTCCTTCGCCCAGAAAAAACACTCAGAAAATCTTTTATCTATCAGTTGGTTCTTCTCTTAAATCAGACCACCAGGAGATAACCTAGGAATTGTGGCATTTTCATTATCTCTCTCTCATGCTGTGATTTGTCTGTGATGGGTTGGTGGTTTTGTTTCTGTAAATAATGTCACTGTTTGTTTTATGCTTTACTGTCATGTCTTGAAATGCCATTGATTGTGCATACAATGTAGTTTTGTGCCTTGAACAGCGATGCCATGGATGCAAGACAAGTTTCATCTTGCTGACAATAAAGTTGTATCGTATCGTAACGTGTGTGATGGATGGATCTGTCCCCGAATCTGGGATTTGACTCATTCAGTGTGTTAATTCTCTAGGGTTCATGAACTGATAACATCTTGGAGGCCAGCACTTGCAATATGGCTGTATTCAAGATGGTCCACAACTTCTGTCCGGGTGGGTGGATTTGCCCCAAATTTCTTTAGCTTTGTTTTCACAATAGTTGTTGGGTTTTAAGATGAAGAATATAAAGGTAATTTCATATAAAGCATACACATCTTTCAAGCCGTTTATAGTGTTGTAGTGGGTTGAGGGACAGAACATAATTCACCCTTTGAGTTAGTTCGCATTGATACTAGTTAGGTAGAACCCTGTTCAATTACTCTTCTGATTTTATTATTTATGTTATTTAGACATAATGAGATTATGGAAATCATTATGGAAATCACTATGGCTAACATTTTCTTTTTGTTCAGCTATTGCAGCGATTTAAAAAAAAAAAAAAAAACGTACTTTAGCGGTAATGCAGAAATCATCCACTAGGTGACAGTATTTCTTCCATTAACCGATAGGAGTGAAAGGGGGGAGAGAGAGAAAGGGGGGGCTCTTACTTTCAACATGATTTCCAGCAATTCACGCCAAGAATTTGCATTAAAGCTTGAAGATCCACAAAATATAGTCTATGCATTATAGAATGTTTATAATACAGGTATTTACTTTTTAGTAGATTTGTGTTTTCACTGAACGCAATGAGCATTACTCTTTATAAATAAGTATGGCAAAACAACACACATACACACACACACACACACACTGTCCAGTGGACTTGTTTTGTGTTTGGCTGCTAGCTATAGCAGTGAAGTGATGCTGAAACATTAACGGCTGAGTTAAATGCTGGTAGAAAACTATTCTGGGGTTGCTTTCACTGTGCCAACTTGCCAGTGTTTGTCCACAGCTCAAACGGTGTCAAACTGAAAATAGCATGAATATATGGAATGTGATGTTGTGCTCATGCAGCCAGTGGGATTGCTTTCGAGATGTCACAATCTTGCATAGAGTACTACTACTACAGGCGAGTTCAAATGGCGAGAGATGTCGTTGCTACACCATTTCTGAAAGGAGACGTAATTTCGTCTTTGTGTGTGTCATTATTCCATTCTTTTATTCAAGATTCAACATTCTTTTTAATTCACCATATTGCATATGCAAGTACATACACATGGAATTTTATTTGGGCATGCAATAACTCTTTCATGATCGACAGAAAATGAACAAGTCAATAGATCAATAACAGAAGAAAAATAACAAAAGAAAATAAGTTATAAAGTGGCTCCGGCATAGAGTCTATGCACATGACAGCTACGTTCTGCATTCAATAGCATCACTGCTTGAGGGCTCCTTGTAATTTTTACAATTGGATCTAGCCCCGGTGAACGATCAGATGAGTAGCCTCGCTGATGACGACCTCATGGACGAGACTTAATTGTGTATTGTTGTATTGTTCCATTTTGGCCCGGTTGGGTCTTTATCTGAGACATTCAAAAGAAACTCAATCTAATTTCAATAAAGGGGTTTTCAACCCTTTGTGTGTTCGCTCTCTCTGGGCTCATTTATTTATTCTAAAATTGACCCGTGACAGTTCTATTATATTAATCCTCCCTGCTGTGTGTATTCAACACTGTTCAGTAGTTCATATTTGTGTTCAGTAGGTTATAATATTGTGTGTGTTGTTGGAACTGTGAGTAGTCATCATGTGCTGTTTGGCCACTATGAGGTCATCGGCCATTGCGTCACACAGGGATTCATATGTGTGCAGGCTGAGCAACACCATGCAAATGGCTGAGGACAGAGAGAGGTGGAGAGTGCTGGTTGCAAAGTCTACAGTGACGCCCCTTGGTCAGCCATACTACGGGACTGGCGGGACTAAGACCTGTGATATCATTTCAAACATGCAGGTAGCAATCTGAGACTACTGCACATCTCCAACTAACTACAACTAACTAACTTAAAATAAAAAAGCTACACAATTGTACTATTTTGCAGGACGTTTTAATTGATATTAATCCAATAAACAACAATCTTTTGTTCATTCATGGTCTGGGTAAACAATTGGCTGACCATTGCCTCACAGTCAACCAGACTACGGGAGTGACGATGATGATGATGAAACAATTGGATGCACTTTGGCTGTTTAATGGTTGAAGATGTAGACGCAAGCGTTTTAAATGTTGTGATGTGATGTGTCTGTGTCAGGTTGTGATGTTTTGGGAGACCTCATTTTATATTTTTTTGCTTAAGAGTATGTTTATTCATTGCCGTTTAAATGTGTGCCTGTTTCATGAAGTTACTGGGTTCTCGTTGCAGAGAATGTTATTCATGTCATGGTCCATTTTTCACATCCTGGTCATCAATTAAGTAAAATGATTGCTATAGTTAAATGATTTAAATTAATCATAACGTTATTTTTTATTATGATTTTTTTCAATGTGTTAGAACACAAAATGAATTCCCCTTTATGGTCATATGACACAGCATCGTTCTCCACACTGAACGAATAGAGTCGACACTTACTGTGTATTTGATTGGAGTAAACAAGCTAATTTCTTGTATACAATCACAGTGCACAGGCCTAAATATAACTCCACTTCCACTGAAACATCAGAGGCTGCTAATGCCACATCCGCCCTGCCAAATGTGTCTTTAACGCAGCAGGGGTGCCTAGTTTTGGCAGTAGGCACAGAGACTGCTACTACCACTTCCAAATATTATTACGTTGGAGATGAAAATCATCATCTGTGATTTCAGGATCGTGTAGATGGTGCCACCTTCTGGCCTATGTTTGTATCTACGTACACGGGTTGACCGGGCCCTGGCCATAGGTGGAACCAAATGCACCATAAAAATAAAGATGCCTTGCGTTTTTTGTTTTTTTTACAATGCATAAGCAAACGTGAAAACACTACCCTCTAAAGCGCTCAGTTTGCCAAGACATTGACAAGCATAACTCAATTTTAAGAGTTACTCCAGGGCACACAAAACATAATGCTGCACCTCCGCATAGAATGACACACCGTTCAACATTACACTTTGTATCCCGATTAACACTCTGAAGACTCTCCTGCAGGCTCACGAGCAAGGTGAGAAAATCTATCAGTTGAGTATTTTAGTGAATGCACCTTGAGCATGTGCAGTTTTCAGATGAAGAAGAAAAAAAGTCACAAACCTTTCAAACATAATGTTGCGTTATGAATGAAAGGAAACCTATTGCATCACATTAAAGTTGCCCCAAATACATGTTCAGTGTTTTCATATTCATGGCGTAAATGTCGACGTCAATGTGGTCACACATAATTCGCTCATTCGAACAATTCGTCCCAGAGCAGCCCATCGCAATTTGTCTGTGGTCCAAACTTGACCTTCAAACTTTTACACGCATGTTTTTTTTTCGTCGTCAACCAGTCAATCTGCACGGACCGACGTACGTTTGTGTCTTGGTTATAAGGCGTGTGTGTGTGTGTGTGTATGTGCGCGCGCGTGTGTGTGCGCGCGTGCGTTATATTGTTTCTGCATGTGTGCCCGTCTGTGTTTGAACTATTTACTGTCCGTGAAACATTGTGTGTGTATATATATATGCGTGTGTGTGTTTTGAGTTACTGTATGAGTGTATGTGCCGTGTGTGCGTGTGTGTGTGTGTGTGTGTGTGTGTGTGTGTGTGCAATGAAACCTGTTGGAAGGCGCATGTCTCCACGGGCATGTGCTGTTAGTGTGTGTGCGTGTGTGTGTGTGTGTATTAACTTATTATGTGAGTGTGCGCGCACCGTTGTGTGTCAGCGTGCGCCCATGCGCGCGTGCGAGTGTTAAAACGGGATGAAAGGTGCTTGTGTGTGTGTGTGTGTGTGCGTGTGTGTGAACGCGCGCGCGCGTAGAACCCGCGTAACCACTGTGAGGCACGTGCGGTGCCACACTTAGACCCGATAACATAAATACAGGTCGGGCAGTCAGCTACACTTGGTCACAGTTCATGTCGCGATCTACACCAAGGATCTTTATTCCGTTGTGACGGCACAGCGGGTAAACTGAACAGACTGAAGCGTCGCTAAATTACATAGGCCTAATCGTGTTGCCTACATTACCCGACAGGTTTAGGTAATTTGTAGTAATTAGCTGTAGCTAATGAACTGGCGAAGGATGCCCACGGAACCAGTCAGTTCACTATTGATATAATAGTGACCATTTGCCATTAAGTCATTACATAGTCCCGCTGTCGTCTCCGGAGAAAGACGCCGGAATGAGGAAAAGCGTGTCATCAAAGTTTTTCACCTTCCCCGAGGTAGGCTTCCGCTTGTGTGTGTGCAAGCGTTCGTACGTGTATGTGAGCGAGAGAGCGAAAGAGCGAGAGAAAAAGGGGGGAGAGCGAGAGCGTGACAACACTGCCCTCAGAGGGCTAACTAGGGTCACCTGGTTAGCCTTTTTTCCCGGTCGGAAGTGGAGTTATGTGTTTAAGTCTGCCAAATTTCAAGCAGCATTGACTCTCCATTGTGTCCAAGTTTTAAATCCTCTGTTAATGTTTAAATCACACCGTCTCATGCTGATTACCAGATTTAGTCGATGACCATAATTCTTTATCAGGTTTATGGATAGCACACTTACACCGTAAATGCAATTATTATTTTAATAATTTCGCAATTATTTTAAAAGTCCACACTCATTTCTGTGTAGAATTAGTTGTATAATGAACAGAATGTTGTTGTTGTTGTTGTTGTAAAGTGTTGTTTTCTTATATGTACATATTTTGAGCTCCATTTTAACTCAGCCTTAATTCTTCCAATCAAGCTATTTGTCAAGCTATTTTTTAACTAGGGTCAGTTCTAGTCGTCTACTATAGAGATGCACGTATGACATATTTTTCACCCTCTGTAAAAAAAAAAAAAATCCAACCATTTGCACAAACAAATTTGGTGGGGCTGTGGGAGTCTGTGATGCAAAATCATCACCATATCACATGACTACATATACAAGATGTGGGATATGTTGCACCCTCTCTTGCTACATTGTGAAAGCGAGGCTTGTGATACATCACAACATGTGGTAATTGTGTGGTAGGACCCGGGATTTATGAGTGATGTACTGATAACTCTATTCAAGCATATCACAGCAGAAGCTTTGTATGATCCATTGTTGCACGTTTGTGTATGCACCTTTCTTGTTGTGTTTAGATATGTAAACATTTTGGAGGTCAGACGCACTGCACATTTGGGTCTGCATATAATGATTGTCTTAATAGTCAAGTTCACCATTATTGAATTGATTAGTGGAATAATCTGTTTAATGTATTAACCAATCAAAACTATCAAAAGATTAACAACTAATCAAAAACTGAAGGTATTTTTTCAACTAGGCCGAGATCGAGATTGCTTGAAAATTTCCATCTCCTCTTTCTTCTCTTTTCTTTCCAGTCCTCCGTTAAAGGATTTCTGTAACCAATCCCAATTATTGTCGACAACTGGGCAATCAAGTTTGAAAGGTAGTTAGGTAAACAGCTGCTATATTTCTTGAATCGAAATCTAAAAACAAAATCACTTTTGTGAAGCGCTTTGGCTGCGATTTTAGTGTTATATAAAAATCTGTTGAGTTGAGAATTTATTTACTTAAAAAATCATCAACATGGAGCAAGCATGAATATAGTTGTTGTTAGGGCTGCAACTAACGATTATTTTGACAATCTATTAATCGGACATTATTACTGACGTTTAATCGATTAATCGGTTCATTTTTCAATTACAATTTAAGCAATGATTAGCGTTAATTATTATGATTAGGAAACTTTAATTATTACTAAAAGTTTGCAATATAAACTTTTTTTCTGTCTACGCCATCTCCACATTTTGCTATTTTGTTATGCAAATGTTAAATGTAAGCCCACTCTTCCATACCAACTTATAACTGAGGTTTTTCCACCCAAAATAAGTAATATGTCTTGCTGTCGGGCTTAACAGTGTTCAGTATCCAAGAGAATCGGCGGGACCATGACACTAGGACTGGCATTGGGAACAACAGATATTCAACACGTTTGAACGGAGAATGGGCCAAACAAGGAAATGATTATTCGCTGCCGATTAATCAATTATAAAATTAGTTGCCGATTACTATTGATTAATCGATTAATTGGTTGCAGCTCTAGTTCTTGTTAACCAATACATCTGTAATAATTAAGGTACGTCATTAATCAAGGTAAATCATTAACTTTTACAATTGATTATTTTTGAAATTTCACGTGGCAATTTAATATTTAAAATTAGATTAAGGGGTCTGCGTTGGCCGAGTGGTTATGGACACCGCACCTAACGCGACCCCATTCATGTTAGTGGTGCTGTGTCCACCGCAGCATCCGCAGTGTCGCGAGTTCGACTACGCTCGTTGACTTGTCTGCAATGTCTTTCTGACTAATCCTATCCAACAAAAAATGGAAAACGGAAAAAATAACTTTAAAATGAGATTAAATGTGTGTGGTCCACAGGGAAAAGCGAACATCTACATTGACTCAATTCTTGCCGATTATTAACCAGTAGGGACTACAACGATTAATTGATTAATCATTGACTAATTGACTATTAAATAAGTCGGCAATACGTTTAAGAATTGACAATCGGCCAGGGGCTAAATTATTGTTATTGCCAGAGCTTTTGTTCTGATGCTACCCCCTACTGGACACCCTGAGGAAACTGGCAACAAGGACCAATGCCTTAAACTGGAACCCCCAACGGAACTCACACTCGAACTCAATTTACTTACCGGTGTATATAGCACCTTTCATGCAGAGAAACACAAAATGCTTTACAAGGGCAAAACAAGGAACTGTGCAAAATTACCCACAGGCCTAAGACACATAATTATCCACAGACATACACGTACACACACACATACAGTAGGCAGATGACAGAAACAGCCTAGTTAAAAATCCAGATCAAAGAAGCTTCTTTTTAAAAACATCAACAGTTTCCAAGGCCCTGAGGGTCTCCGGCAGACAATTTCACTGTCAAGGGCCATAGTAGCTGAAAGTTGCCTCTACATGTGTTCTGGATTTAACTCATGGTACAATTAACTATTTCACTGCCATGGGAGATAAGCCACTTATGCTCAGGCGAAATGGCATATTTCATGTTTTTCCCGAGGCTCACAGAATATTTTCTATGAGTCGTGCAGTTATGCAATGGCTCATCTTGTAGATGGGAATCTATATTACAACCACCAAAAAAGGTGAGAGTCTAGAACCTTCTATTCCGGAGATATGATGCGGCCAATTTAGGCTAAATGTGACATTTTGGGTGTTGGAAACTTAGTTTCTGAGATATTCCTCTTGAACATATCACAGAACAGAGATTGATGTGCTACATGCTAACGATTCAATTCAATTGACAAAAACATGAAACATGAAAAATATTGAAAATAAGTAGTACAACACAGATTGCAAATTATATCATTATTATCTATTTCAACATTGCCTTCAACGTATATGTGGAGGCTATAAAATTGTAGGATGGGAAACCACCAGAAGGTAACCCAGATCCAACTCAAAAAGTAATTTGCCAGTTTTGGACCAAAAGCACATCTTACAATTGTATTTTACTTTTGTTAGTAATGTAACAGCATATATGTTCATATATTAGAGGGAAGGGTACCCCATGAACATATCACAGAACAGGTTGATGTGTTACACACTAACGATTTGACACAATTGACAACTTAACATGAAACATGAAAAATATCCATAAAAAATAAACAGTACAACAGATTACACATTCAGCATGAATATTTATTTCAACATTGTTTTCAACCTTTATGAGAAGGTTATAAAATTGCATTTTTGTGCAAGGGGGCTTCTGTGCCATTTGAAAATACAACACATGAGCACTGATATAAACTATATGAAGTCAATATAAAAATGGAGGGCTGATAGAGACAAAAAAAGTTTTATGTGGCATTTGCCAACTTGGTGTGGAATAGAGAGAAACCATGCTCTGTGTGTGCTCTTGGCACGCAGAACAGCAATACCGCGTCACGTCACAGTACACACGCTTTACTTTCATGGAACAGACTGCAGCTCGCTCCTCCTCCGGGAACGGACCTGTGTTGGACATAGGAATATATAGAACATGAATACAATGATGATAAAACAAAAAGTACTACTACAAAATCAATGCGCATCGCGTGTCGATCTCTGACAAAACATAGCGCAGGCAGTGGAAAGCAGACGAGTGCAAAAAACGTTTGAAAGTTTGACATGCAATAAAATGCAATTGTGGCAACGACTGCTTACACGGGCCAGTCGCGCACAAGATACATTGCATTCGCAAGTGCAGGCTGTTTTAAGAGTAGCGTGAGCGCGTACACTTTCACGCGACATCGAACCACACATTAGACGATCATTCACGTAGGCTGGACGAGGCGCACAGCCAGCCAGCGGACAACTCCCACCCCTCCACAGTCGCACCGATCGAGATCTCTCTTCCCGGCTCACGCGGTAGTTTTTCTCTCCAGCAGTATAGTCTCGGCCCGTGTCCCTTGCCACGCATTGTCTTCAAAGTGTGTTTTTGGTCCACCATAGGTTGTATAAACGTGAATGCCCACTACGGAAGTGGAGGAGGTTGAAGCGGCGGTGACGTCATAGTGCTCGCTACGAGAAACAGCTGGTGATGGCGCGCCCGATATATATAGAGACGTTAATTTCTTATCAATGCTTGTTGGATCGATTTTGGAATTTGGTGATTGTGTGGGTTTATGGTGACTTTTGGGTAGGTTCTACACATAGGAAAGTTAACATTTTTTGTCAGAACATGGCCCAGGTTGTCTAGGTTAGAAAACCACAATAAAACGGAAATTCTTGTTTTTCTCGTTTTTGGCAAACTAGGCCCATGTTAAAAAAAAAAGAGACGCTCGTTATTGGCAGGGAAAGAGTTAAATGGACTCAAAAGTCAAAAGCCAGTTTGGTTTTACAGACCAGATTCAACACGCTCTTCTAGGTCCTGGCGAGGAACAGTTCTTCGATAGGAGGTAGCCCACCGGGTAAAGCCCAGAAACACCCATTTTTTTGTAGATTTTTGTACAGTCATCACGTAGGCACAAAGATACACCAGGAAAAATGCTAAAGGAATTGGTACTACTTCTTGAATACTGTATACGTTGTCATGTTGATTTTCAATTTTATGTTTTGGGGCACGGTAGTAACTTATTAACAGAATTTCCAAGTCCTATAATTGTCGTGTCACATAGACGAAACTGAATAAAATATTCAATACCAAGATAGGTAACAAGGGAACAAAAATTAAAAAAAAAAAAAAATATATATATATATATATATATATATATTAGAAAAGTAGTGAGTTCAAGCGTGAGTTGACTCTTTGTCCCACAGAGGGCCAGCAGAGAAATCATTAATTTCATTTAGCCACCGAGGTAGCCCGTGGGTTAGCAGGTCACTGGCTATGCATTGAACCGTCGCTTGTCGCTAACATCAATGCTAGTGCTAATGCACGCCGTGCCACATGTAGATCTCATTATTCAGTTTAGCTTAGAGTGTTGATTTTGGGTTATCACTGGGTATGCTGTAGTTTGACTCCTAATGGATACTCTCCGCCTCTTTCTATATATTTATTTGCACCATCCCATCTTCTCTGCCCTCTCTCTCTCTCTCTCTCACCCTCTCTCTCCCTTTTCCCGATACAATCCAATCTTTCTCAGCTGTATGTTTCCATCGTCAATATGCAATGTTTATTCATAAATGAATGATTTTGAAACAACAAAGGAACAGGCAAATACAAAAAAGACAAAGAGGGGGAGAGAGAGAGATAGGGAGTGAGACGAGGGGAAGAGAGAGAGGGGGGAGAGCAGAAGGGAAGGACGAGAGAGCGCGAGAGAGAGAGAGAGAGAGAGAGAGAGAGAGAGAGAGAGAGAATGGGAGAGAGAGAGATAGGAAGTGAAGAGAGAGAGCAAGGGGAGAGAGAGAGAGATGGGAGAGAGAGAGATAGGAAGTGAAGAGAGAGAGCAAGGGAAGAGAGAGAGGGAGGGGGAGAGGGGAAGAGAGAGAGGGAGGGGGAGAGAGAGGAAGGAAAGAGAGAGAGGGAGAGAGAGGAAGGAAAGAGAGAGAGGGAGAGAAAAGAGGGGAAGAGAGAGAGAGAAAGGGAAGAGAGACAGAGGGAGAGAGAGGAAGGAAAAAGAGAGAGGGAGAGAGAGGAAGGAAAGAGAGAGAGGGAGAGAGAAGAGGGGAAGAGAGAGAGAGGCGGGGAAGAGAGAGGCAGAAAGGGGAAGGGAAGAGAGAGATAGAGAGGAAGAGAGAGAGCGAGAATGAGAGAGAGATATATTGAGAGAGAGAAAAGTTAATTGCTGTTCTCATTATGTCCTGATTGCAATGCTCGTGTTTTGCACTTGCAGGTAATTAAAATTTCAGAGCAGCAGATTATTTGGCACTGTTAACAGGTGCCAAGTACACACAAACAAAAACAGAACAAAAGAAACACACACACTCAGACACACACACA
>OMKY01052841.1:0-11897 GCA_900302395.1 Bregmaceros cantori | reverse complement strand
CCCCCCTCCCCCCCACAACTCTTCCCAAGTAAACAATTACAGACGTGTTAATAAGCCTGATAATACTATAATACTTGGGGGAGAAGGGTGCCACGGCATGCTTTGCGTTGTGTCATCACTTAAAGTGGACTGCTGTCTTGTAATGGGAGCGGTGTCTGGTGTCTGACGTGTCTTCTTCATACGACTGTTGTGGTGCACTTTGCTGTGTCTACCTGCTGAGTCGGAACTGTTGGATGCTTGACATAGCCATGGATTACCTTAACGTTCACAGCTCTTAGGGTGACGACAGCGAGAGCTTGTGGGAATATCCGCTTTCTGTGCTCAGGGGTGCACAAGAATATGCAATTATGCAGGCACGGCTTCACGCTTGGTTTACAGTTAAAACCCCTCTGTTACTCCTCTAGCATACTCTTTTGAGATTATGACTTTAGCCTTTTGGCTCCACCAAATTCTCTGGCTCTGATTTGGAGGTTGGTGACAAATAGTGTTGTAAATGTGGATCTCCTTACACCTCCAATGCTTTACGTATGACACATATGACACTGGTGCCATTCACACACTTCAAGCAGACCTGCCACACACTTCACCTGATCCTGAGTCACCATGACAGATGGAGAATGGAGTGGCTAGGGAAAATGTGGTTGAGGTTTTCAGTTTAGTCTTTTGGGTTCCCTTGCTCGGAACCCGTTGGTGGCCCCCCCTGTCAAGGCATCTCCACATAAGGAGAGCAGTTTCTATTCCAAGAAGGAAGGAGCTGCACTTGTAACAGATCTTCTGAAACTTGAAGCTGGTCTTGCAGTTGACTGCGTAGACCAGCAGCTGTGCCACTCAGAAATAGTTGAGATGTGAGGGGAGATCCTCAGCTGCGGATCACTTTTAGTAAATAGATATGTTTCTAATGAGAAATTAAGATCACTACTTCCAACTGGTGCCCTTTGTAACTAACCCAAATCGTCCTCGCAGAACTCTTGATCCATTTAAACTCGCTCTCCATTGAAGTTAAATACAGCTCTTAATTTAATTGAGCCTGATGCCAGCATCACAGGGTGGCACGTGGAGCTCATTTCTTTATGTGTGTGCTGTGTCCTCAAGAGGCATCACACTGAGAATCATTGCATAAAACAGTGGACCTCATTGTATTATTCCATAGTCATTAACAAATACCTAGTAATAATAATAATAACAATAAAATCTACAGTCTAGTTCATTTTGTAATGTACTGAAGCTTTCAAAAACAAGTATTTCAGTCCTATTTTACTATATTATAGTACAGCAATTGATGTTGCTGTACTAAAATGTATACTTTATCATTTTTGTAAACATGTGTTTACTTAGGAACAGACAAATAAATACAAAACACAAATACAAAAAATGTCATCATTTTTTGTTTTTTACAAACAAAAAATAACAAATGTGATGTGATGAATTGGCACTGCCAGATTTGTAGAAGACATTTGTACAGACAAAAACTATTGTTCAGACAATAACTATGTGAAATATGCTATTAGGCAAAACAAATCAAAGTTTTGGCTATTCGCCTTGAAAAAAAATGCTGACTATATATGCATGTGTGTGTGTGTTTGTTTGTGTAGAAATGTAGGCCAAGAGAATGTGGAAATGTATGCAATATATACAGTAAATAGGTAGATTTTAATGTGGAACACCTAGGCTCTAACTCCTCCCTAAACTAATGAATGTCAGTGAAACTACGGTAAAAGCAAACTATGGCAATGTGTCTAACATTACGTTCAACAGTTCAACACTATATATTTCACTGTGCCACTGGCAACTGACTGTCTCAGATTAGAAAGTTGCAAAAAATGGCTCACTTTAGGGAAATCCTCCGTATTATTGTTGTTATGAATTAGCTTAGCCCTATAATACAATACAATGCCACTAAATAGATAAAAGGTTTCATTGATGTAACCAATAATATCTGCTTTCATCTTAAAGTAATTTTATATTAATTTTATTTGATATTAACATGTATTAAAACATGGTTCTGCAATTAAACACATTGAGGCACTGCACTGCATATCTAGAGATATGATGTCAAGCAGGAAGTTCTAGAAGGCCCCTCACTCCTCAGAAGGGTCCTTTTACAGCCCCTGCTGGCTGCAGGGCTGTTAGCTGTATGCTAAGTTTGGATGCCAGTCGCACATGCAAGGCATGGCTCGCGTTTCACACCATTAAATCTAATTATATATCAAGACAGTGGGCTTAGCCAAAGCACTGTAACTAGGGCTACGGCCCTACACATTTTCATAGCCTTGGCTCGGTTAGCATTTGCACCTCTCAACCCAACTCAAACCAACCCAAAGTAATGTGATGTTTTAGGGTGAGGTAGTTTATGGTTTTATAGTTATTATATATTTTTTCTTTCGTTATTATTATGAACATAAACTATCAGTGATTATTATAATAATAAGTGAGTGTAAACTTGTAAGTGTAAACTTGATAACCTTCCCCCAAATGTTACCCAATTGTTGCAACTACAAGTGAGCCCTAGTTTAGATCAGACCAATTTTGTGGAACTCACCTCTATTATACACAAGGGTGCTGTTAATTTGATATTTGGTGGTTTTGTTTTTTTTTATCGTGGAAATGCGATAACAACACATTCTTTTTACTGCTTGGAATTTGGTTGTTGTGGTTATTGGCAGTGGGCTAGTATAAAGCAAATAATTTAAAAAAAAGTATAAAACTCTCTCAGTAAGCACATCAAATATCATGGCGTGCATGGTTTTCCCATTTGAAAGTAGCTAATAGTTTTCATATATTGAAAGTATGATGGGTGCATTGAATGTATGTTATGTCAAGTTAAATTATTTTAAGCAAGAGAGTCAATGTGTAGGAAGAAAAAGAATGCACATTAATTGGCACAAGCAGTATGTTACATTGAAATAACTGTGAAATGATGTATTATCTCAATAAGGTTTGACAAGAAAACAGAACAACTCTCAAGACATTATTGTGGGTTATTTTTGTTTGTTTTATAATTAGAAATACGACCACAAGATTAAACTTATGTATGATTGTATAGGTTCTGTTTGGCTTTTTTTTTGCTGCTTGGACCTTTAAAAAGTAGCTGGATAGTTGCTGAGACATTGGCTCTTTGGAAGGGGTCTAGATGGCATGTCAAAGTGGAGAGGTATGTGTGAGGGTGGGGCTTCTGGAGTATTTAAGACACTGGTAACCGATGCCTTGTCCATAAATACTCTCTCAGCACTGCCCCCTTCTCTCTCTGTTTCTCTCTCTCTCCTCAGGTTGATAAGTCCACTGTCACCATGTCTGACACCGAAGAAGTGTAAGTAGTCTCTAAAGATCTGCACATTAGTTGATAGTAGCAGTATTGCCAAACTACTACTATGTGTTGTAGTAGTAATAGAAAAATCACTAAATGGGTCATTATTTTAGAAAAGATGAGATGGGCGCGCAACAAAGTTTTGATTCATGTGCAATTTTCTCTCAAATGTTCCGACCTATCTAATCACTCAACAAAAAGCCAACCTTATTTCTCTTCAACATTTACCAGCTAGTGATGCATTTGCCATGAATAATGCATGCCAACTGGAGCTAACTACATACATTGGTGATACTCTATTTTGATACACATCATAGATAAATGGGAACATAGCCTAGACGATTTAGTTACGTTTAAGTTTGTGAGCTTCATCATTCAGTCTTGCTAAGCTAGCGCTTATCATGGACAATGATAATATTACTACTGACTACTATCACTACTACTAATAATAATGATCAAAACAATCACAATATGATGAGTACATCAGTAATATGGTGCCTTTTGTTTTTTGTTTGTAATTAATCTAATCTTCCACTATTTCTCCCTCTTTCTCCCTCTCTCAGTGATGTTGGTGAGTAAGAAATCTCATGGCCTTAATATTATGTGATGTCCTTAAGTTAGATTGGAATGCAAACTGTAATGCATCAAATAGCTCTTCATACTGTCCAACCTGATAGCTCTACAGCCAGTGTACACTGACCACCATGACATGCCTGGAGGCCCGTTGTGGGTACATCCGGCCATCACAATGCTGATGTTTGGCTTTTCTTTTCTTTTTTCTGAAATGCTCACTGTTGTTGTGTACATGCGTCTCATATCTTGACAACCAAGCAGGTCGCACTAACGCTTTGCTCTCGGGCAAGTCAATATTCTTCAGAGATGGGGAGGATCCCGGCACCAATGTTTTGTATTCACAGTGTATTATGCGAATGGGCGTTATCACTGTTAAAGAGCTCATCGTAGAGCTGTGATAAAGTAAGCTACAAGGGTGAAGTGGACGTTTAATTATTTGTTGTAATGTTGGCCGCATCAATGTCGGATGACCCACCGCTGGAGTTTGCTAAAGCAAAACAAAGAGAAATAAAACTAAAATGTCCTGCTGGGTCGCCAACAAAGCTAATGCATGCGGTTGTGCAGAGGCCTGCTCCGATTCTCCTGAGGTCAATGCACAGCGACAGCCAGAAGTCGCCAGACCTTGGGCCTGAGGAGACCCGAACCAGTGCTATCGCATGAACCTCCTCTGCTCCCATCCATTGGGGGGAGCCGACGAGGTCTGATCATAATACTTTCTCCACATGCTTTTGTTCCCCCCCCCCCCTCCTCTCGGTTGAACACACGTGAAGATATGGATGGTAAGATTTAACGAATAGCAAATCCGAAACCACTTTTTTTTTTTTTTACAACAGACAACTTCGTCTAAGTAGCTCACTAACCTTAGTGTTCAGCCATAGATGCATGCTTAATAACAACAATATCCGTGCATGTTGTTTACCCACTGCTCACCTATCCACTGTGTCCCTCACGGTTCTGGTCTGGTTATCATCCAGATAGTGAGAGGTAAGATTAGGACAAGAGCCTCCCACTCCTTCTTCCCAATCCTGTTTAGTGCTCCTCCATCTACAACACCACGGTCTCAGAGCTTCTGCTGTCTTAACCTTCCACCTTCAACTCAATCCCCCCCGCCCATCTCTCTCTCACTCTCACTCTTTCCAGAAAGTATTTTGATGCCCAATTTGAAGCTGTTAACTCGCAGACACACTCCTTAATTCACTTAATTGGAAATGGAAACACAAACACCTTCTGTCCATTGCTGGCTTTGTGGCAGCTGTCGATTGGTAAGCTGCCACCCCATGGCCTCAGTAAATCACAATGATATATGCGTTCCGCGTGCATTTCTGGAGGGTTCAAATCTGGTCACTATGTTTGTTGTCAGCCATGTGCTTCTTCCTGAATTAGTGATTGATGGGAAAAAATGTCAAACGTTTTCCAACTACAAAAACAATACTGCTTTAACTTTAAAGTTCTTTCACATGTTGAATATTTGTTTGGAAACTTCCTTACCTCACTTTTAGTGATTAAAATTCAAGTTATTCAAATTTCACAGAAACTTTTCAAATCTTCTTACGATTATTGTTATATTATTTTTTCCTCATTCTCTCTCTTCATTATTTTTCCTCCTTCTTTTCCTCGCTCCTTTATGGAAGCTGAAAATGGCCATGCATTCTAGTGTTTTAGTGGACTAATTTTTGTTGTATGTATGACTACTGTTTTTCCTTTTTTTGTGACTTTTTTGTTGTAACAACTTCTGTTTTTTTTTTTATTATTGCTGTTTTTTTTTATTGCAACAAGTGAAACAGAAGTCGCTGAAAGAAAAAAACTGAAGTTGTTAACACAAAAAAGAAGTGAAGAATATCATGGCTCATCTCTGCTTCCGTACACCACACTTCCTCCCCTGCTCCACAATTAACCTGCTGCGCCCTGCATGCTCTGTTAGTCGTAGAAGAGGAAGTAGTTGAAGAGGTAGAAGTGTCCCCCGAAACGGAGCCCGAACCAGAAGTAGAACCAGAGCCAGAACCCGAACCGGAACCAGAAGTAGAACCAGAACCAGAGCCTGAACCAGAACCAGAGCCAGAAGTAGAACCAGAACCAGAACCAGAACCAGAAGGTATGTCAGATCTCTCACCCTTGTCCCTGGCCATTGGACAGACAGACAAACCTTGACTGGGAGCCACTCTAGTCCTCATAGGTAACAATAATACTAGTGATAGTAGATATGGTTGATAGTAGTCACCGCAGTAGTGGTAACTGAAAAGTTGAAATAAATAAATTAATAAATAACGCTTATGGTTATCGTCAGCTCCAGCGCCACCAACAAAACAGTCGGTTCAATAAATTGCTGTGTGCTGCGTTCGATTAAGGGTTCAAAGATGGGAAGTGGGAAATGCAGGAAGGAAGCCAAAGTCCTGCCCCATGTTTTCGAGGCCTTCCAAATTACACGCACGCATTCAGGCATTAATTTATTGTGTTAAAATATCAGCAGAGGACAGAAAATCATATGTTTTTAATTTAATTCATTCAATCTATTTTAATATGTAGCATTTACTCATATTAATAATAGATATCCCACAATATTCCAATCAAAAGGTTGATGGCTACAAGAGAAAATTACATTGAAGAGTTAACATTTCATTTTAGCTACCAGAGATTGCATGTTTGTTGTGTTAGCAAGGCACAAAACAGGATAAACATTAGTTATAGTGTTGCTTTACATTCACAATAGGCCTCTATCATTTCAACAGAGAAATAGGAACTTTGGGCGATAAAGGCTTCAAAATGGGAAGGGCTTTGGCTCCCTCTTGAGAATGCACAAAACTGGAGCCGTGGTTGTTTGCATGTTTGCACCGTGGGGGATTACTTGACACTTGAAGTCACTTGACAAATCTTGGGGCATGTCCATATCTGCAACAAGGAACTTTTGAACTCAACAGACGCCGTTTAATTTCCGAATTTTCCCGCCAGAGGTCACAATTTCCCACATCTCGGTTATAATCGAACGCAGCGTTTGGCATGAAGACTGACTGGGAGGCCCCTGCGCGGCAGGAAGCGCTAACTAATTAGCTAACCTCTTTAGCCTTCTAGCTAAACATTTAGTCAAACAATTGGCTACTTACTTTGTATGCTGTGAAATTGCTTTCTGGCTACTACATAAGGCAGAGTTCCAGGAATTTCATTTTCTGGAACTGCCTTAGGTGGAGATTGGGAACAATTTTGGACACAACGTTAACTAACCTGTTAGCTAACATCTTAGCTTGAATCTAGCTACGCCCATATAATAAATTACTAAACTAACCCTTAGCTCACTCAACTAACGTCTTGGCAAAGCAGTTGGCTCCGCTAGCAATGCAGCACCAGCTTCAATACAATAATAAGGGATGCACCAAGTAATTTCTGGCTGATGAGATGTTTTAACGTAACTGTATTGTTACTGTTTAATTTCCATTATTCCACCATAATTATACAAACCGAATAATAATAATAACAACAACAATAATAATAATAATAATAATATAACAATGTACTAATATTAGTCAAGGCAGTAGGAATAATATATGTGTATATACCTCTTATAGTAATAATACTAGCAGTAATATTTTATTCACTCAATGTTATATGTAACAGTAAATCAAATCTATAGTGATGTGGTTAATGGGTTGAACATTGGGGTGTGTAATGTCAGATTGCGTGCATCCCTAACGGCAGGATAAATTGGCTTGGCTGTCTGCATTATCATTCGGTCATGTCTGATACTGTCCACTCTTAAACACCACAGTATCAAAACAGAGGGAGTTTCCATGGCAATTGTATGGCATGTGTCCTAGCTGTCCTATCAACAGCTTGTTATATATGTAAAGACAGTGAATTTAAGACCAGTTTCGAGATCGGGTGAGCATAACACAAAGCAGTGTTGAGAATTTAAGGCCAGGCTCACATCGGCCCACTTTTGGCTGTGTCAGCCTGACTTAAATTCTTATCTCTGCTTCGTGGAATACCCACTAAGTGACTACCAGCTGCGCCAACAGATAATTTTCCATTGGCGCTGCTGTCAGGGCCTGTCACTTGTTCATCTGTCACATATATACTAGTTATACATGATAATTGCTTGCTTCTTATATATACTTGCCACTGTGCATGTATGTACATACATACTATTTGTTTATATGTTTACATATATGGCACAGTGTGTATGCTCTGCATTCATTATCCAGAAGTATACAACGTGTGAGCATATGAGCTGCACTAAGCATGCATATTTCAATCCATACACCCATCCATTTTCATCCATCATTTCGACTTCATTTCGACCAGAGAATGGCTGTCGCCTGGTGTCGCCATTGCTTTCTGGGATCACACACACCACGCCAGCAAACAGGTCATGTGAGCGGCGCTGGTGCGTGTGTGTCTGCGGCTTGCTTCTGCGCGCTAACATTTTCCTTTATGTTCCATCTGGTATCTTGGGTGCTTGCTGCATGCAGAGACTGCTGAAGAAGAAGGTATGTGATCCGCGTGAGATTTCGACGCAGCGACAACGTGTGGTTGTGACGGGGCGTGGCGGGGAGGTGTGGCCATATGGAGGGGGGCGTGCGGGGCTAACGAGGGGTCAGGAAAGAAGCAAGCGACTGCTTTTCATGACTTTTAATTGCACTTGTTCCTCAAGATGCATTTCCTTATTGCTTAAATCATATGACATACTGATCTTATATTGGGAATAATGTGTATCATAATATATCTGCATACCTTTAGAATTAGAATTCTTTACTTTCTTATCCTGATGCCATGCATCTCAAGTGCCTACTAAAACCCTAGCACTGAGTAAATTAATCTCTTGCGCACGCATACACTGTTTTATCAAGAACAACCTACTATTACTTCTGTCCGTTAAGTTTAGTGATAACTCATTTTGTGGATTATATCCCTCGTCGGCAGATCGTGGTTGGAGTTAGCCCCACAGGATTGTCTGCTGCTGTCTTGTTCCAAGGCCTAAGGGACTTTTACCAATTGGCTTTGTACCTTGAAAGAAAAGGAAGACGGGGAAAGTGTAAATTGAGTAAAAAAAAGGGTGAAAGAGTCTGACATCCTAACCAACCCATCCACATGTGTATCCTGTGCATGGCATGGCTTCACTTTCTCCCCTGCTAAAGCTACCACCACCACAACGAGAGATGCATTTCTTCACAGTTTATTCTCAAGTTCCTTCACACACTCACACACACACACACACACACACACACACCCTTTAGGTTTTCATCATTTACTAATGATGGCTAATGACATTCCAGGCCAGCATTAATGCTATTCCTGTTATTCTGAAAAAGGCATAACTTTCTATTTAACTTGATATGTGATTTGGTACATGATTCAAGCTGAAGTGGAGAATCATCTGTGGGTCTTCAACATTGACGCATTGTCACGGCTGGGAATTGTAATTACTTGGCCAATATCTTTTGTCCAAGTCATCTTTGAAGGCTCATGGATAACTCTCTGCTACATATAAATCATATGCCTTGGTCATGCACCCTCATAATATGGGCTACATGGCTGTAGATATAGCCGATGATTTTATGCATGCCGTCAGAATTTTGGTTCAGTTTTACAGTGAACCTACGATCGCATAACTTTAAAGCATACAAGTCTTCATGTTCCAGCATGCTCCTTTTGCAGTTATTAGCAGGTGAAAGTGTTTCCCTTTTTCAGCATAGCAGGTATTTGAAATAGCATATGGAACTTTCTCCACATACATATGGAACCCACATACACATTGACTATGCACATTGACCAACATCAAATTCCTTCATTGGCAGCTAACGTCTCGTTGCCGTCTTTCTGTGTAGTAGTTGTCCTGTAGTTGATGTACTGAGTGTATGTTTTTGAGTGTCATTGTTGTCCTATTGTACTAGTTTCTCTGTCGTTTTCACCTACTGTTAACAGAAACCCTTCCCTTAGACCCCAATAATGCAAAGTAGTCCAGTGCTTGCGTAGCTACACAAGTTGCTGGAATTATTTAGGATTGCCAACTAGCTCAGAAAATCTAAACCGAAACTCACGGCACGTTGTTGTTGGTTAATGTTCTGATGGGCCCTTAACATAGCCACTCCATATTGAGAAATATATTCTGAGATGCATTTGATATTTGCTCTAGGAGGAGGAAATGTTCAGACATCATGTACAGCACTATGAAGAATGAATGACAAGGCTTTGTAGAGTCAGTTATATTTAGCCAATTCAACTCTAATTTATTATAAAATGTATTTGTACCTTGTGACAGAATATGTGAGCCTTTTTTGAACAAAGTAATGACCAGTCTGTTTCCAAAATGTTCCTAGAATTGCCGAGATTTCGTTGTCTCGGCGTATTTGCGATTTAAGAGTTGAGAAAGTTGGCAATGCTAAAAACCTACTATTTTAAAATCAGTCTCCTTCTAACCCAACACTGCTAACCAGTTAACCTCTACTTGTCCCCTCCCCATTTTGTGGTCGCGCAGAGGAGAAGCCAAAGTTCAAGTAAGTCTCTCTCATCGTTCACCTCACTCTGTTATGTTCAATTAGGTTAGGTTCTCTCTGGGCTGGTATACTTGTGCATCAGTAACTTGTTTGCATTGTTGTTGTCAAGTACAGACATTTGCTATCTCCGTAGCCTACTTAAACCGAGGTTACACAGATAGCAACTGTCTGTACATCATGGATTTGACAACAATAGTAAATTCTGGTTTCTCGCAATGGATTGGTTCCATACAACCATTTTAAAAAACGAGTCTTTTTTTTTTTAAAGCCGCTTTGTTCAACCATACTGATGGAGTAGCAGTAATGCATCAATTATTGACAATAACTTTTGGCTATCGAGTGCATGTATGGGTAGCTCTTGCCACACACACAGATACTCACATACACTTTACCAATATTTGACAGGAAATATAATACTTGTTTTATTCTAATAATTTTGCATATATTGTGGAACAGGAAAAATGTCATTATCTGTCATTTATGTTGGAGTTACTTTCTCATTACTTCAAATAATTTCCAACCAAGTATATGACTGCAGCTGTTGACCGTATAATATAGACTGCATTTTCCCTTAAAAAAAAAACCCATAAGATTATTTTGTGTATGATTTGATTGAGATATGATTTGATTAAGATTATTTCAAGTAATCCATAAATGATCTAATAGCAGATTACTTTTGGATTATGGAAAAATAAAGCTTTACTAAAATAATCTCAACAAATGATTTAATGTGTTCTTAGTGTTTTAATGTATTTAATTTAAGATGCTTTCAGGCTGTCATGAGTTAAACAGCTGCAGTTTGTAGCAAATCATTTGTTACAAATTATTGTATCCAAGTTCTACAAAGTCTTCCAAAAATTCACGCCACCTCCCAGTGAGTTCTAGGAATTGTGGATTATTTTGTTTCATAGACGATGCTTGGTTCAGCGCAAACCAATGGAAATGGGCAAATCATATGAATTATTTTTCACACAACATAGTAATTTGGTAGTATGGCCATGAGGGAGTGGCACATTAGCACACTAGCACAGTATTTCTGGTATGGCAATCCAGAACCAACGCTTGTGGTTCATGACAGGCTACAGTATTTCCAAGCGTGTCATGTTCGATCATCTTCAATTTCACCACAATAATGCTGTAACAAACATGCATAATCACATTTTGTATTGTTTTGTCATAATATTTCAAATTGTTTGTGTGCTGTCGGTATTTAATAAAATGACCTAATCATCCAAATGTGTTGTTTCCTTTCTCAGGCCCAGTGCACCCAAGATTCCAGATGGCGAGAAGGTGGACTTTGATGTGAGCATTCCATCCACAATTTTCTTGTTGTTCAAGGGGGGAGTTGTTGTTCAACTATAATCACAATAATAGTATTTACAAATATGTGTTATGTATGTCCTTTGGTGGCAGTTGTACATTCATGGCTCCACCTTGTGCGGCGCCAGCCACACTATTTATCTATATATCTATATATCTATATATCTATTTATTACTATTTATTTATATATCTATATATCTATTTATTACTATAT
>OMKY01052840.1:0-12235 GCA_900302395.1 Bregmaceros cantori | reverse complement strand
TTGAGGTTATTTTATTTAAACGATTTCTTCTCCCAGTCCAGTCCTGAATCTGTCCATCCGTTCAAAGATTATCGCATTAAGACGAAGGATCTGCCGCATTGGCGGGAACGCAAAACCATTACATCTATATATTCCACACATATGATAATAAACAAACATAAATAATGTTAACATTCAACAAATTAAGCTTCAACAATCCTGTCATTTATGTTGCATAGTCCAATGATGCTAGTACTAATGCATTGCACGTGTGTCTGTGCTCCACACAGTGTGTCTGACTCTGGCTTCAGAATTGATGAACTGAACATTCAATACAACGGCGTGGTCACATACACAATCATTCAACTGCTAAAAAGTACATGCGTCATGGATCTCTACCTCTTTCCCTTCGACCAGCAACAATGTAGCATCGATTTCCTGTTCACAAGATATGAAGGTAATAACACTTTCACATAATAATTATTAGGGTTGGGCAGATTTACGTATTACTATTTATGTTTTTATTAATTCTTTTTTTAGGCCCATTCAGACCATTTCCAGTTTTATTCAGGAAGAAGGGGGTGGAGACATGCGGCAAAGATGCCGGTGCGGGAAAGTGTACTGTAAAAAAAAAAAGAGCTGTGCAGGATGAATGGGGTCAGATGCCAGGTCAACATATTATGTTATTGTATTATGAAAAATTCACACACTACTTAACTCCAAACTCAACTTGAATGAGCAAAATATTAATTAACACGGGGAATTACTAGCTACATTGTGAATCAATGGTGAATAACATTGGTAAATACTAATTAGGCCATAGTTACTATTGTCACTAGGTAGGCCATGTTTGCTCATCACTTTGGCCAGACATTGCTTTTGAAATTTGCTTTATATGTTTTTTTTTTCTCGAACAGATCTAAAATTTGTCAACCCCAGTAGAGAAACATTGGCCTTCAGTAAGAAGTATCTAGCCACCAATGGAGAATGGGACTTAACCGATATCAGCGTAGCTGTCCAATATGACCCAATCATAGGATCCACAATGACCTACAAGGTGAGTTTGTAGCGCTCTGAGTAATTTTTCTTGCACATATTTGCATTATTCTATGTAAATACTGCTGTTTTATTTATTCCTAAGCTGCAGAGCAAAAAAAGGATCATATCAACATTAAACTTAATATTATAATTTTTAACTATATGTGCACCAAATAAGAATAATTGTAATGGACAACAGCAGAATTTGTTTTCGAAATATTTTACTAATTATGAAAATTTTGCAAAAGTATGTTGAATAGCTGGAATCTGTGCTGAAAATTCTTGCAAAAAATATTTTTTAATCAATTTGAGAATCTATTCAGTCGGATTCAAGCAGTCAAATGCCATTATTTCAAATTATCTGATGAAGTGTGCTTATCTTGACAGATTGCCATTAAACGAAGGTCCACGCTGTTCATATTGAACATCATCATGCCGCTTTTCATCTTTATGTTAGTGGACGTCGCTACTTTCTTCATCTGTCCAGACAGTGGAGAGAAGCTCTCCGTTAAGGTCCGTACATATACCTAGCTATCATATTTATTTATTAGAGATGCATGATATTATTGGAGGCTCGCTATTATTAAATTAGCAGTATCGGTTTCCAAATATCTAGTAGGAGCGGCCTTCCCCACTCGCATGCCGTCCGGGGCGGCTGCGCGCACCTGCACAAGTATGCGCGCAATCACGCACGCGCATCTGAGCATTCGTGGACACAATATTTGACACTTGCATCAAATGTGCACTGTTGATACACACCTCATTTTAAACATGAACGAACAAAATGTTGATGGGTGGTTGAAACAATCTGTATCGAGGATATAAAAGAAATTCCTCGTTACAAAGACCTTGCAAATCCCGCCGCACACACATACACATACACACACATCAACACACACAGCGTAGCGGCCCGCGTTGATAAGCACACATGTGTGTATGCCCCGCTGCTGGCACGGTCGTGCACGCGTATATGCGCACGTGTACACCATGGTCCACTGGATTGGTGTAAACGCGCGCATATACGCGTGCACGACGGTGCCAGCAGCGGGGCATACACACATGTGTGCTTATCAACGCGGGCAGCTTCGCTGCGTGTGTTGATGTGTGTGTATGTGTGTGTGCGTGCACGCTCACAAAAGCGGAAGAGCGGCGGCGCGCTGCACCTGAAATTGTCGGCAGGCTGTCTCGCCTGACGTCACGATCTCGTTCCTCATATATGGCATGTTATACCTTGCTCAAAGCTCTCATTGTCCCAATAAATGAATATCAATGTTTCATTGCTCTTTAAGATCTAAGTAATGATTTGTCAATATTTGCTTTGTCAATATTTGTATTAATCAAAGCTCTTTAATGGGAATTTACAACTAATTATGAAACCAACGAAAAAGACATCCGTGCAGTTTCTCAATATTGTAGTCTAAGTACCATGTAGGTGAATGGGGAGGTGATGGATGGTGATTGAGCAACGGTCCCAGACTCTTCCCTCGGGTAATGTATCTCTGGAGATGGAGATTCTGCTCCTGCAGTACAGGTTGATGAAGTAGTATGAGGGCATTTATCAATGTTATCTAGTATATTTGTTTACATTTTTTTTTGCACTTACTACCGGTAGTTTAATGTCTTTGAAGTTAAAGAATTAAGCAAATTATGTACTTGAACACTGAATATCATCATCAAAATCGTCAACCGCCATCTTTATCTTTCTATCAAGGTCACCTTGCTGCTGTCCATCTCTGTAATGATGCTCATCCTACAAGACACACTGCCGTCCACCTCTACTCAAGTACCACTCATAGGCAAGTACACATGCCCATCACATGCAAGTACACACCTTGTGTATAGGTAAGTACAGACTCTTCATAGGCACGCACTCACCCTTTATAGGCAAGTCATACCCAAATTTGCCAACACCAGGCCTGAATCGCTCCCATCTGAGGCTAGCCGAGCATGACCACTGGCTCGCCCTCCCTGCTCCGCCCCCTTGCCCTGCTACTGCCCCCCATCATGGTCCTAGCCTCCAGCAAACAGTTTAAACTTGTTTTAACCAGTTTCTATGTGTTTAAGGTCCCCACCGGAGTGTGTGTACGCCACCCACGGACAGCCGGGTGAAATAGAGCTAAGCCTGTCTTGTATAACCATCTCTACGTATCGCATATCTCATGCTGAAATGATTAACGGCTGTGTACTGTCTGCCCTAAAATAAAATCCATTCATTCATTCATTCATTCATTTGTAGGGTATGTTTCATGAATATTCATAACCAGGTTTTGTGTGTGTGTGTATGTGTGTGTGTGCGTGTGTGTGTGTGTGTGTGTGTGTGCAGTTATGTATGCAGTCACAATCTTCACCCAGATAGCAGTCGGCCTCTTGGTGACTATCCTGGTCAGCTACCTCACCAAGCTAGGCCGACAGTCTTGTGAACACATCCCATCCCCCAACCCACACACCAGTTCATCAGGCAAGTGTTCACGTACACCGTATGTTATTGACTTGTTTGAACCAAATGCAGTAAACAGAAATAACGACGAATACAAAGTGGTTTACATATGATTTATCGTGGTAGGTGCCAGAGGTGGCAAAAGTATCTCGATTTCTAGCTTGAGTAAAAGTAAAATACATTTGTACAAAAACAACTAGAGTAAGATTACAAAGTACTGATCCAAATACCTACTTAAGTCACACAGAAATTGTTAATGCACACTGTATCAAAATTAGAAATTTTTATTTTAAATTTAATTGTAGCATGTTCTTCAGTCATAACGTCACGGGCCATTCATGTGTCAGGCGTTATGGAAAGAGAATTTGAATGACCCAGAGAGAACAAAAGAAGGAGGGTTGTAAACCCCTTTATTGAAGTCAACGGAAGATATTCTTATTTTAGTTAACTATAGTCCAATTTGCGCTGCCATTTAATTACGTGGGGATCTCTGTTTTTTTTTAAATCGCCCCATGACGTCTGTGATATTAAGTGGCGCATTCGGACGGTAAAAAGTAAACGTCTGTGTTATTTTGTGGCGCATTCGGACGGGATAAGCAAAAGTCTGTCTTTTACTCAAAGACATTACATCATGTTATATATATATAAGTGTGTGACTGGTAATTCATACCTTAAGCACAAACAATAAATTGACACAATATTGCACATATATAGAGACATCCATAAGATGTACAATGTTAGCGTCAGCTACCTTGGCAAGCATTAGCACAATAGCAACGAGGGGAATATTAGCTGCAGAACCAATGAATTGTCCACACATCCCAGGTCGCTGGACGTTACATTGAGTCTGGGCAAATCAGGCAGATGTTGACCGTATACGGGCGGACCAATCAAAAGATTCAAATCGAGATGTGGGCGGAGTTTGGAATGGGCAACGCAAGTCATGGGTGGAGTTTGGTGGTCATGCCTCCACGCTGCTAGTCCCATCTACTGCACTGTGATTGGATAACACGATTTAATTGACACAGCAGCGCCGCAGGTTCGAATCCCGTGTCTGGCATTTCTGCAATGTCCCCCAACTCTTCATCCCGGTTTCCGATGAATCCTGCCGCTATCTCTCTCAATAAAGAATGAAAAACGGCGCTTGCGCCCCCCCCCAAAAAAATAAAAATACTACTAGCTACTGGTAATTAGTCACTAACATCATGATTACCAACTAGAAGTATGCAGTTGTCGCTGACTGCTAAAGGGATACCCCCAAAATACAATAGAAGCATTAGATAGATTGCAAACCTGCGCCGTAGTGGTACAAAAAAATAGTACTTTTAGTGCTAACAGTATGTGTGACAACCCATTATCCAACCAACGCATCGTCCAGGCATCGCACAACGCTAGACACAGCATGACGTCTAGCAATGTGTGATGCCTGGACGACGCGTTGGTTCTGACACGCCAGGCTAGTAGAGTAGCGCTATTGCAATTGACCCCAACGGCGCACTGGCCACCCCTAACGTTGTGACACCATACTTACTGGTGGCGCTTTGCACTATTCAGACGTTTGCGCGCATGTTAAACATGCACACTCCCGTTTGTTATAGTTAGGAAGCTGACGCTGTTGGACCTAAGTAATCACTTTTTACATGGAAACATCTCATTGGCCACCCCGAGCACTAACCGGGTAAGGAACTGATTATCTTGCTCGGCGCAGGTGGGAGAGACGCGGCTGCGCAGGATGTCACTACTGAGAACGGGGCTCGTTCATCCGTTAATAATAATGAAGAATGCCTATTATGTTACTTATAGGCTACAGAAATACACCAAAATGTAATCATTTATTTTGTCGTTTCCAAGAACTCTGCAAAATTTCATCCAGATCCGTGCTCAACTTTTTCAGTTATCCAGGGGACAAACCAACGCGACCATAAACATTGTCGAGTCATGCTTGCTGTAGGAATTGTAATGTCACAGGGGCCATGTCATGCTTTGTATGTTGTATGTTATGTGGCAGGTATGTGTATATCCCAGATACATTTCCCTTGGGGCGAATGAAAATAATTCTTAATCTTGACATATCTCAATTAATATAGCTCGTATAGAGTGTTGGCATACACAATTTTAAGCAAATGTTTTCACACAAAGGAAAACGTCGCCATCTTGAAAGATGTGATGCTTTATTTGAAAGGAAATTGATATGCTTTATCTTAAAACCAAACACCTGTTGTGAACGAACAAAGCTCAAGAAATTTGGAGCAAAATCCATTCACCCGGTCAGAAGTAATGGACCAAACCAAAATTTGGCCATCTTGAATTCAGCCATCTTGTGTTAGCCTCCAAAATGTAATCAGTTCATAAACCTATCCACACACAGAATTTGGGACAAATCCATCAATCCATTTTGTAAGTTATTAACACAAAGAACTTTATGCAGAAGACGCTGCGGCGCACACAAAACCATTACACCCGCTATGGCTATGCTGTAATTATTATTCTACACTAGTCAGCTGCCTCTACTTACGTCCAGTGTCAACTCCAGCAGAGCTCCACCAAGGAGTGGATGAGTTGGTGGAGAAACCCAAACAACTTCCCCCCCCTCCTGACCCCATTCTACTGCACAGCATCTTGGAGGAAGTGAAGGCAGTGCAGCAGGAAGTGACATCACACCCGGGAGACCAGAAGCCAAGCAGCCTCTGCCGGCTAGCTGCGTGGATTGACTTAGGATTCCTTGCGTTGGATGCGCTGTTCAATGTGGCTTACCACGCCTATTTGTTTTCTGTGTTCCATGAGAACTAGACTCATCTGATGACAATACTGTATAATTAATAATTGTATAATTAATAATTTCCGATACCAGTCTAATAACTGATATTGTACGTGTACTCTTTCCCTTGTTCCTGGAATTTGTATACACACATCTAATTTGTATATAACACATCTAACTTCAACAACTTGCAGACTCTTCACAAAAAATATTTTTAATTAAAGTAGCACTATTGCAATTTGGGCATTTGTAGTCTCTGTCTAAAGGAGCAGGTCGCTTCGTCACAAAAGTCAGGATTTGGGGTTCTGGGAAGGGGTTAAGGTAGGGGTTAGCTTCAGGGTTAGGGTTAGGTTTAGGGTCGGGGTTAGATTTAGGGTCGGGGTTAAGTTTAGGCTTAGGGTTAATACGTAATTACGCGGTGACTAAACAAATTTCAGAATAAACAACCCGTATCATAGTCTAACACTCTAGTCAACTAGAGTGGCCGAGCAGGTAGAGAGCGCGTCCCCCAGACCATAAGTCAAGCAGTGCTGCAGGTTCAAATCCCCTGTCCGGCTTTCCTGCAATGTCCCATGAATCTGGGACAAATCCACCCATTCAAAAGTTATTGCGTTAACTGGCATGGCTGCGGAATCAGTTCATGAACCTGCCGTAGAGCATTAACACATCGGATTTGGGACAGATAAAGTAATAGCGTTAACACAAGGGATCTGCTGCGGTGGCGCAGGCAAAGCCATTACATCCCCAAAGCGCCACATTTTGGGGATATGATTACATCACGTAACACTGCCAAGGATGTTAAGGAAGGGAGGATGCAAAATTGAAATAAAAATAAACAACTTTGAAAATGCTGTAAACTAGTGTGGTTGTGTGCAGGCGGTTGAGAGAGAGAGAGAGAGATGGGCACATAATATGTGTGTCAGAGAGAAATGACCCTCCATATATGCGCAAAAGTGAAAAATGCTGCATGGTTCAGTGTCTACAGCAGGAAATTCAACTACTTTGCTCACATTGCCACATTGTCAGAAACCCAATGGGGCCGGAGCAGATGATGGACTGCAACAAATTCCCTCAACAACAAATTTCCAGTGCTTCTGGTGAGGTAAAGAACAGCATCTCAGATAGATCAAACATGTTTGACCACAAAATTAAAAAAAATCACTATCTCAGAATTCTTCTGTGAGCCAGAAAAACTTGATTGGTGGGCCGGATTTGTCCCGCGGGCCGCCAATTGATGAGCCCTGTTCTACAGAAACAGACGTACCGTGGCCCGATTTGTCACAACAATACTATTAAAGAGCTTGCTGTTTTTGGTCTTAGTTTTCGCCAGAACAATCATGTTTGCGTTGCATCAAAGTACAAAAAGAAAATGACACAAATGAACGTACAGAAAAATGAAACACTATTCAATCAGCACTGTTGCCCTTCAAATCAGCTTTATTCAACAGATTTGCATATACATATACCTTTATGGAATTTGGGATCATACTGTAGACTCTCTGGGCACTGTGTGGGGAAAGAAACTGATCTGGCGGTATTAACTCACTTAACACACAATGTTTTATGTGTGTATTTATTTTATATTTGTATCTTTTTCAGTGCATTGATGTACAATGTGTGCAATGTTTTAATGATTGTTGTGCACCTGGGTCTGAGAGGAATTTAATGTCATCTGTTGCATGGCAACAGGCAGTGCACATGACAATAAAATTGACTCAATAGAATTGACTAGGGAGGTCTTTTCAATGTAATTTTCTAAATGATCAATGTATTGTCATTGCCCCTTAGTTTCAGCTTAATGCAATTGAACAAGAAAAAAAGGCTAGTCTGTTGTTATTAAGTTCTGTTCCATGTAGTCAACTACACTCTCTGGTGGCACTTTATGTTCATATGTTTTATGTTCATACTGTACACTTGGCCAACACTTCACAGTGGTGAGGATTGTAAAATTGGCCCGAAGCGCATTTTATTTCAGCCTCACTGTTTATTGTTTTGTTTTAGGGATTAATCATGATTAACATAATTAATGCGATACAAAATTAACAGTGCTTTTGCATGTTGTGCACCCTTGAAAAAAACTGAGTGACTTTGGATTTTTTAATTTCATTATGGCTTGCCCCGAGTGGCCGAGTCGACCACAGAAAGAATCTGTAACCCAAAGGATGTAATACAATAAAGAACCCACCCCACCTGGTCAAAACCATCAGTGTCCAGTGTCCACACATGCCCATCATAACATTACCATCCACAAATCTATATTGTTAATAAAATGGGTGAAAGAAAAAAATGATTAATAAATGGATAATCTAAAACATCACTACAGTGTAAAATATTGTGCAAGGTATTTCGTAAAAGCATGATCACAGATCAACAATCCATGCAGGAATCAGAAAGGCAAAAAACCCAATATTGGCCATTAGGTAAATCACGAAAAATGCCCAGTCAATCCCGACAGCAAGTCGGCAGAGGGGGTGGGAGTTCTTGGCTTCCTGTTGTGATGTAATTTCCTGTCGTGCAGCCCTCACTTCCTCCAGGAGGCTGTGCAGCAGAAGGTACTCTGCGATGGGAGGATGGTCCTTGGCATCCTGTAACGGCTTCACTGCTGGAAGATGTGTCACACACAATGAACAGTCAGAGTATCAAGTGAGCTGTCGACTGATTAATCAAGAAGAATCGGAAAATGACATCTCGCGTTATCACGAAAATCACGTCCCGCGTTTCGCAACACGAAACCACTGGAACAGCATATCTGCTTCCTATGCACCATTATGGCACCTATTTAAATTCAGATCTGTTGACAGTCGGTTCGCCAGGATTTTTTCTCACACCGCCAGGGCTGGACTGGGGAGATTATTCTGGGCATTTTTAAGCAAGAACAAGCCACCACTAGCACATTTGGCTATCATGACTACCTAGTAATCCCGTTAGGTTACTTAGTTGATACTGACATTAAAAGTAATCCGTTACGTTAATGGATTACTGATCGAAGCATGTAGCAAGAACATTCCGTTACCAATAAAATAAAACCCAATTAAATATAAGATTCATACTTATTTTACAATAAAATTCAAAAGGATCCGACCTAAGCGGACCGAAACACATCCACGGTGGTCGGGAACAAAGTCCTGTGTGAAAGTAACTGTCCATGTACACAGGCGTTGCCGGCTTGACAACAGCAGTGCAGCATCACCTCCACGAGAGTACGAGACACAGACACACACATGCGTGCTCAGTTTGGTTTCAATTATGTAAAATAGCGAATGATCAAGGGGGCATAATCTCAATAAATTTGTCAAACTCATGCGTCTGCTTCTGTTGGTCATTAAATTGTGAAAAGCTTTTAATGTAATACTTAAAACAGATCTGTGTAACCTTGTAGATGATGGGTATGTTTAATGATGGTTTGCATAATATAAACACAATTTTGTTTATATTATGCAAACCATCATTAAACAGACATAATAAAAAAGACATGAGTAGAAATGAGCCTTTGTGCTGAGAAACTGACTAGAAATTACATTAACAAAAGCAGTAGGTGTAGTAGTATCTCAAATGAGTTGGAACTATTAATCGAAGCGATCTAGTCAATTATTTTTGAGTAACTGTAATTTAAAAATTGTTTCAATTCTAGTTATTTGGTCACCCTGTACGTCCCAGATGGAAAATGTCATTGAGACATGCAAAGGAAAGCAATGTGCAAGAAACATCTTATCTGTCATAGAAGAAAAATAGTTTTGGAGATGAATCCAGTCCATAGATGCCACCTCAGCTTGCGCATGCTGCCACAGACAAGAACTTCAGCGGTTAATTTGAGTTCTGCTTTTACAACAACTCACAGGCCTGCATTGGAAGCCATTCTGATAAAATGTTCAACTCACATGAGAGGCAGCCTTGGCGGGTGGCATTGCCGGGGTGGGTGCGGCGAGATATGGTTCGGTTCTGGCCCACGTCCATCAGAGATCTGACCAGGATGGTCTCCAGCAGGCTGGCAGCCATCGCAGAGAAGATGCTTGTGGCATACAAAACTGGTGCAATGGACAGTGACGACAGGAAAAAATGTTACAAACAAAGATGGCAAGTAATGATGTACAAATACGTAAGTACTGTACTTAAGTAGTTTTTTTTTTCATGTATCTGTACTTTTAGAAGTACTTTTTTCCCCGGGTGACTTTTTACTTGTACTCAGTAGATTTTTAACAGAAATATCAGTACTTCTACTCCTTAATTTTCCCAAAACAGGCTTGTTACTTTTTTTTTTGCATTTTATCAAGAATTGGGCCTATGAGCATAATTTGAGAATGTTTCAGATGTTAACTTCAATGTTCGGCAGTGGGATTTATCAACCTTAAGTGAAGTAATTTAGGCTAGGTTTTTAGAAATGTATTCAAACATTCAAACCAGGCAAAACTAGCATTGAAAAAGTGCATTTTATACCTGGAGCGATGGCGTAGTTTTGTTCATTTTTTATTTTCTACTTTCACCCTTCACTTTAGCTTTAGGGCTATCCTTTTCATATACATTTGCAACAAATAAAAACAGTAACAATTAAAGAAAATAACACAGTGGTCATTAGGGCCTGGCCAAGTGAGCCAGCGCAGCGAGTCCAGCAGTTGGTAGCTTCTACTGGGTGATACCACAGTGAACAGGGTTAGCCTACCAGCATTGTGTTCCCTTCCCAATCACCCTTATCTTCCTCTTCTGGAGACTAGACAATCCGGGCCTGAACGCAGAGTCCAGGCAGATTTCATGACGCAGTGGTATGGATATGTTTCTAGTAATCGATATCCACAACTATTTCTCAACTTACTTGCCCTTGGCAAGTAAGTTGAGAAATGATATCTGTGCAAACACGTTGAATTACACACACGCTTGTTGAAAGTTTGAGATATCAGTTTCTGCCTCACACAAGCGGGAGGCTGAATTTTATTAGAACATCAAACAAAGAAAACATACGTTTAGTGGACTCACACTTCAGTTAACGCACATACAAGAAACACACTTTCTAACATATGGCTCTCCATACAGGGAGGAGGATAAACACAGGCTTGGAGATAAGGAGTTGGGACTTCATGTGCAACAAATCACTTGTCACCAGCCTCGCTAGGAGTTTCCTGTAACACGTAAATTATTGCAGACAAGCATTAAACCTGATGAACGTATGTGTGGTAACGTTCCTGCCTTCATTAAAAATCAAACCTGATTGGTCAATTTCCCCATCACTCTCCAAGCCAAAAAGCATATACGTCAAGCAGCTTGGAGTAGAGAGCTCTGAAGTCCTACCCATTTACAATGAATGAGAGACTGACGATTCTGAGTGGTTAACATCTTTCAGAGTGCTTTTGTCATGGCCTGAGACTTGCAGCTAGAGGGCGCTATGCCCGTAAGGCGCTGGGCACCAGTCTCGGGCGGAAGCCACGAAGAAGAGCGCTAATGCTAACGATTAGCAGCCGTGGTTTTCACTATTTATTGCCAGCAGTCGATGCGATCGACCTGCTGCCATTATCATGGATTACCAAGAGGCTGAGTATTGGTTTACTTATCTCTAGTTTACTACTCCGCCTCTACCCCATGCGGTTATGGGTTTCGGCCGGCAGTCGGGCGATGTGGTAAAACGGTCTTTTTACCCGACTGCTCGTGCGTCACTTTCTAACAGGCAACCCATAGCATGCGACTCAAAACATTCCGTAGTTCCCACTCTCCGGGGACCGGTTAGCATATGATTATATCACCCGGCGAGTCGTGGTCAGTTTGTACCACGGATATACTCGTACGATACCATCTGGTGTATATGAGCTAACTGGTCCCCATCGAGTCGCATTTATGGTTAGTCTGTTAGAGCTAAACTCTCGTGAGTCCAATCTTACTCACGTTATTTCAGCCAGTATCTCTGGCGTATTTAGGAGTGTTTTCACAACACACTCTCTGTGAGCTGAAAGCTCATTTGGCATTGTATTCCAGTACACCAAGCACGCACCCTTGACATGCATTCAACTACCATTGAAATTCATAACAAGAATGGCAGC
>OMKY01052836.1:0-11052 GCA_900302395.1 Bregmaceros cantori | reverse complement strand
CATTGGGTCTGGTAAAACCAGGGTCGAAAAAAAAGTGTAAATCAATCATATTATCCAATCACAGCGCAATAGGTGGGACAAGCGGCGTTGGAGGCGTGACAACCAAACTCCGCCCACGTCTCACGTCGCCCATACCAACTCCGCCCCCGTCTTGCGTCACCTCGTTGACTCGAGGTTTCCCAGACCCTATTCAGCGTCTAGCGATGTGCAATTCGTGGATGATGCATTGGGTCTGGCTTGCCAGGCTAACTTTCCAGGGCTCTTATCTTTGTGTCTTTCTCCGTTAAGACACATACACACGCACACACCACACGCGCACACAAGCACGCGGTACGTCATAAAGTCGTGCGTGTATGATGCGCGATGAAAACTATCGTATGTTCCTCTGAAATGCGGTTGGTATTTTTTGCATCATCCTCCACCATCCAGGAAAAGACGAGAGAAGCGTAAAAACACAGAGGACGCCTGTTTTCCCCGAATTATGGCAGGTAATTAGCTCTGGAATTATTACATTCTAAAACACGGAGATCCTGCATTCGGTCGGCAAATTCAACTCAGATGTCGTCTGTGATTATTTCGAATCACCAGGGGTCTAATAACAAATAAATAAACAGGCGTGATCATCAGAGACAGCCCAGACTGCCAGCTGAGATCTATTCACATGTAGATAAGTATGTAGGTAAGCTAACAGGAAGGCATTTGCATAAGAGTGAGTTAAATTATGAAAAAAATGCTGGAACAGGCAGGTTTTAAACATTCCGAACAATTTAAAGGTGGGTATGCCGAATATGTAATCGTCCCATAAGATGAAACAAAATACAGGTTCTGTATTTGGCTGAAACGCGATGGGTGCACCCCTGCGTTCCGTATCAAATGTCAAGTTTCTGGTGTTTTTGCTGTGAATTTTCCCTCACTCAATGCTTCAACTTGGAAAATCCTGGTCTTGCAAAGAGGCAGCCAGTGTTGCCACAGTTACTTCTTCTTACTTTAATTCATAAAACGTTTTTCATATGTAGATATGAAAATGTATGTATGTACATACATGTATGTGATGTAAAGTTTGAATTTGAAAAACAAACTGCTTATTTTGTTAGGGTTGCTACAAAAGCCGAAACCTAACAATAGCCCTTACCCTAACCCGAAACACTACCCATACCCTCGAACCCTAACCATAGCCCTAACCCTTAACCCCTAACATAACCTTAACCTAACGCTACTAAAATAATCAAATCGTTTTTGTTTATCGGAACGCAGAGACGTCAAAACTGTGGGTGCCCCCCTAATTGGGATGAAATTTGTCAACAATTCACTGCGACGTGAACACCTAACGCGGCTAAGTAATGAATAGCATTCACCAGCAGTGGCAGTGGTGCCTCGCGCAACGTTCTTTTGATTCATGAGATTTTTCAAGGGCAGGGATGGGTAATGGGTAGAACGTTAACAGGTCCAGGTGGGTAGGGATTACACTTTGAAATAACCACGGGTTAGCGGGCGGGTGGGTGCTGTGCTCTGTGAATATGGGTCTCACAAAACGGACCCGTGCAGGACTCTGCCTTGCGGTTGCAGTTCCGCGGCGCCTCTCTTTCATCCTTCATACGGGATGCTGAGCGTGCCGGCAGACTTCATCAAATATTCTACCGGCTTGTTTGATGTTCCCTGTTTGCCCACTCACCTCCTGTATGGATCCTGCAGCGTTCTGTTCCTCCGTAGCGCCGTGTTCAGCTTGTCATACACCGAGCCAGGATGACACATCACCCAGGGCACCTCCGCTTCACCAATTTCTCAACGGCTTTCAACTCTTTCACTGCCACAGACTTATGCAGACTAATGCCTTGTAAATACAACACCAAGTTCTATTTACAAAGAAGTAGCCAAAAATTGTCATAGAAATATTAAATGACCCACCCATTCAAAAGTGAGTTTAAACTCATGTCTTCAGCCAGATGCTACAAAGTACTTATGGCAAACCAAGTCTTTCATTTCTTTATTCCAATCGTACCTGTTTGATGCTGTTCTTGATGTTGACAATTTATTCTGTCTGTTCTCTCAATTCACAGGGCTCAGATCGAGGAAGTGGGCCGGAAATTATTTGGCAGAAAATGATTTAATGCTTTTGTTTGTTTTGAATTCAGGTAATTCTATATCATATATATCTATATATTTATACAATATAGTATGTATTATAGTTTTCTTTAGAAATTATTTCATTATATTTTTTGTAAAAAGTAATGCACAAGTAATTCTTTCCCATCTCTGCTTATGACCTTCATTTTCATACATGATGATGTTTCAGGTCCAGACAGATACCAACTTTGGTTCAGGTAGTTATACAGAAAGGTAACATAGATGTAAATGGTGAGTTCTTAGCCCATGAGTCCTTAGACCACAGTATTAAGAAACAGCCAGCGTCTTGCTCTGTCCTCAATAGAAATATTTAAGCTTTTTCCACAGGCTTACTTAAGGCCAGCGCGGCGCTTCTCCAGGAGCGCAAATCGGCCAGGCCAAACCAGGTTTCAGGACCCACTGAGGTGTTGGTCTGGAATGTGGCTGTCGGTGGCCACGTTTGCTGGTCGCCGATTGGTCACGCTCCGAGGGGGTGACACAACGTGGCCGGCCAATCACAGGAAGGGGACCCCCCTATCCCACCAGACTGGGGGATGGGGGGTGCATCCCTGTTGGATATATTCTACTTATCCAATATAAGTTATCAGCATAGGCAATGTAGTTTGAGAAATGACACTGTATAGACCACAGAGCTAATGCAACTCAGAGTCAGTAAATGAACCATCAGTTGGCAGTGTCAAGTCTGTCTGCTCCTAGAAGCAGTCCAGTATTTATTCACACAGAAAGTACACTTTAACAAACCCACACTTTGTTGAACACACACATTCCAACAGTACAATTCATGTGTTAATGGCAAAAAATTTGGCCACGTTAAGAACAGTGGAGACACGTTTCTCTTTACCTGAATTAAACTTGAAATGTGGCAAACTGTGCCTTGAGTTTTTTTCTATTGGGGAAGTGGCTTTAGTTTGAGTAAAATAACTCCCCTTGCGACATCCAGCAGGCACATTTAAAACAACAGTTTCTTTAATTGAAAAATTGCATACATTTTTGTACATTTGAAACATCTTCTGAGTTGGATTAAACCTGTTTGTGGGTCTCATCCAGACACCAGGCTGTATGCTACACCCCTGCAATAGAAGAAGCAGGTGCAGATATCTGTGTTATGGATTTTGACTCCAGAAACTGGACTGATTACTTTTCATTTAGGACTGATATTTCTTATGATAATTTTATACCAAATGGGGGTACTGAAATAGTTTTTTTTTTGTGTGTGGGGTCCAGTACATGGGGGCTGTAAGAAATGGGATTCGAACTGCCAAACTTTCGGTCTTCAACACTCCGATCACAGGAATGACCACTCTACAAACTGCACTACAGTCACACACGATCCTTTGCCGATTATTCTTGTGTTTTGTACCATAATTTCTGATGCGCTCTCTCTCTCTCTCTCTCTCTCTCTCTCTCTCTCTCACACACACACACACACACACACACACACACAGTTTGTCTATACAGTGTCTGTGAGGCATACATCTTCATAAATAAACAGAAGCAGCTTCCTCCTCCTCAGTGAGGGAATGGAAGGAAGCTTGGCTTCAAGCTGCTCCTACACAACATCTGCTGCTCACTGTGGTGTGGAAATGCAACCTGTATTTAAATGTGAGGGAAACGCTATTACCACATTTATATCACTTTTAGGTAAAATAGTTGTTTTTATAGAGGGATCATCACTCCCCGGCAAGAAACAAGAACAAATACAAAAACAGGATAAGGCGTCTGGCCAGGAGTGTCGAAATCATAATTTCACAAACGCGTCAGTTTTGGCAATAATATTTTTAATTTCAGCTCCCATAGGATCCCATTCATTCTGACTCCGCCCCTAGCGGACAGTACCACCGGAAGAAGTCGCGTGTGGGGTGTCTCTCTCTCATATACTGTATAGCTCTCTCTATCTCTCCTTGTCCCGGTTATACGTGTACTTTCAACAATGGCAGCACACAGTCGGTGGCTTCAACCTGACTTTGATGGAAGCGATGGGATGACGCCATGCACGTTGTGTCTACTTTATATACCGTCTATGGAACTGACCATTCGTAGATGTCTGACAATTCGTAGATGTTGTCACACCAATGTTTGAGTTGCCTTTGCTTCATGGTTTTGGAATGTCTCGATTGTGTTGCACAATTTTGTCATTCAATTTACGCATTCAAGGCCATATAAAACTACTGGCGGTATGTACTAAGTATTGTGGATTTTTGGTGTTGATGTATTTGGTGCCGATTGTATTTATGACATAAACAATCCTTGAAGGCACAGTGCCAGGTGGAAGGAAGAGAGGAAGACGGAGAAAGTGATGGGAAGATAACATGCAAGAGTGGACAAGGTGCAGGCTGAGTGACACCTTGAGAATGGCTGAAGACAGAGAGCGATGGAGAGAGTTGGTTGCAAAGTCTTCAGTGGCGCCCCAACGGTCAGCCAGACTGAAAGAAGTTATTCCTATATTGTGGTTCACTTCCACACTGCCTGGACTGGATGTGAACTCTCTCTCTCTCTCATCTCTCCCTCCCCCCTCTCTCTTCCACTGTCAATCTCTCTTTCTCTCTGTCACTCATTCCGCATCATTCTCTCTCCCTTTCTCTGTATAACTGTTGCTCACCCCCCCTCTCTCTATCTTTCTCTCTTTCTCTCTCTCTCACTGTAACTGTGTGTTTCTCTCTCCCTTCATCACGCTCTCTCTTTCCTTTTGTTCTTTTGGTGACTCCCGTTTCATGTCGTCTATTATTCTCTGCCCAGTAATACGGATTTGTTCGCTCTTGGACGAAGAATACAAGACTTGTTCCCGCGTGTGTGTGTGTGAGAGTGTGTCTGTGTGAGAGAGAGTGTGTGTGATTTGCGACCACCACTGAGACAGATGTAATATCACAAAGAACATCTGCCTCTTGTGTGGAGAAAACAGTCCATATGCAAAGCCAGATCTGTGTGTGTGTGAGATAGGGGGTTTATAGCTTCATAAATCCAATATTGGAAGCAGCGATGGGAAACAGCGTCTGGCCGTAGCGTGTGAAGGCTAGGGCCGCGGGGAGCATGTGTGGATCCGCTCACCGAATCAAACGGGGTGCACCGACGCTCCTATGCTACCATATAATGTATGGACAGACTGCAGCCAGTCACGAAGTCCGGCTGAACACGCTGTGACCTTGCAAGGGAAAAAAAAACTTTGGTCATGGTCCGGTGTAGAGGTGAGTCAAAAACTAGTCATATGAAACACCTTGGGGTCATTGATTGATTGTTCGCTATCTCCGGTTATTGTAGATTGCACACTAAAATATCCATGTTAGTTTCATCAGCCTACTCTTCCGCTGGCTAGCTTATGGCATATTGGAAGGGAGGTGATCTCCAATGTTTTAGTTTTCACAATTATTCATGTGACCTTGTGCGTGACAGAGAGAGAACAAGAGACCAAGGATTCACAGCATGCAGAGGCTCCGGCTCTTAACCCCCTCGTCCTTCGAGGCTGTTGATACCCCAGGGTTTAGGCACGGGCCGATGCCTGCCTCAATACCCAGAGGTGTTGGAGGTGTGAATTAATGACCACACAGCCAGGCTGGTGGAATTATTTTGCGGTACAGCATGTTATGCAATCTTACATTTAACATATAGACATGAATATTATACAAACTGAACAAATAAACACGTAACAGGTGCGTCATAATGGTTCTCATTTATTGTTCAGGATGTTGATTGCTGTGGGAATGAAACTGTTTTTGTAGCGGGAAGTTCTGGAGGCAATTGACCGGTAACACCTCCCAGAGGGCAGTAGCTGGAAGGCAGAGTGTGCAGGAGTGTGTGAGACGCTGTCGTTTATTCCGGGAGGGTGAGTCGAGATGCTACTAGAGCAAATAGAAAAGAAGCAGAGGCAGACAATTCAAACAATGGAGTTGTTTCATGATTTTCAAGAATCAGTGCCCATAAAAGAACAAGACACTAAAAAAGTAGGAAAGCGCATAACACAGGACAGAAGAAAGAGAATGCTGTGCATAGAGATTGCCATACCAGATATAAAATATGATATACTGACATGCCTCTGCCACCATAATTCATGGACATACTGCAGTCAGACACAGTGTCAGGCTAAAGGCAGAAACACGCTGTGATCTCACAAAATCTTTGGTCATGGTCTGGTTGTAGAGTTGCATTGAAAATCTATATTTATAGGCCACATGGCAAAGTGACTTGGATATAGACAAAGAAGGCATCTCGTGAAAACGATGTATGGAGAAACATTTCCTCAAGCTCACGCAACCTCAATCACCAACAAATTAATTTCAAGCTATGCCGTAGAATGTATTGCACTCCAATAACCAGATTTCACATGAAAAGGGTGAACTCCCTGAACTGCGATGGTGGCTGACACCACACAACCTTAGCACTAAGAAATGGTCATGTTTTCTGTAGTGGCTTTATTGGAATGTCAGCTGCAAAGGGCCCAAGCATCGACAATGAATTCATGGACAGAGTTGGCAACTAAAATAAAATCAATAATGTTGAGGAATTAAAACAGGGATCGGCACTGTCTATGTGGTAGGGTGGAACGATGCACTGCCTGGGTAGATGGGAGTGAGATCGGGAATTAGTTAGTGTGTTTTAGGTTTTTCTTATTTTTTGTCTTTTAGTTTTCTTGTTTTTCTGTTTTTTGTTGTTGTTCATCAAGAGAAAAAACGTGAACTGCTTCACACAAAATTGTTCACAAAAAAGAACTTGGGAACGTGTGGTGTGCTATTTCACACACAACAGTTATTGTGTTGTGTGCACGTATGGAGTTGTATTTGTCTGTCTTGCAGAATAGAGAGGTTAGCAAAGCAGGGTGTATAACGTACCCGTTATACACCCTGCTTTGCTAATCTCTCTATTATGCATTGGTCACAGAGCAGACAAACAGCATTTTAAAAAGCATGCACTGTGTTCAACTCAACAAATTCAGCCTCTTTGCTCCACTCTGATGCCTTACCCAGGCTGATATACTCACTTCTCAAATATCACTGTGTTTGTCTGCTATCTGATATATTTAACTGAAATTGCTGAATCAGACAACCAATGATTTATAAAGGATGATCTTGAAAATGAACAGATACCTTTGCATAAACTGTATGCCACTGTACAATATAAATATTTTAAAATGTTTTTTCCCCAAGCTTTATTTATTAGGCTTTGCGGAAACAGGAGAAATACGTCGGTGGCAAGATTCGAACCACCGACTCACCGCGTCATTGAGGCATATGCGTGCTTTCCAGTGCTCTGCCTAACCGACCGAGCTACTATACAGCAGCACACTGTACAATATATGTAGCTGAAATTGGTGTCAATTATTTAAAGGAAGCAGAGTCTTTAAAATGATGAAATGGCACACAATTCTTTTTCTACACATTTACTTGTGCTGCACAACCCTTGCTCTGTGCCATATTAGAAGTATCACCAAACTGACAAAAAGTTTGATGCGGTCTGCGTGGGTGTCGTGGGAGTGGAGGAGGAAGGTTGGAGTAGCAACCATGATGATGGTCGTGATGAACGGGGGTGTGTGCGGGGGGCGTAGGGAGGGTGGGTAGGGTTGGGGTGTCTAATTAACAAAAAAAGGAATTGTGTGCGAGAGCTTTTAAGGCGAGAGAACAAAGAGCAGAGGGTAATGCGAGACAGTCGGGTGAATGTGCCGCCGCACGCTAAGTGCTAGCGTTCCCATTGAGGCTCATTATGAATATGTTGCGGTGCGGCTCGGAGTAATTAAGATGCCATTACAGACTGATCAGCCCATTGTACGCTGCCTTAATAATAATACGGCCGCGTGCCCCCACCTCTCCCCCACGTCACTGGCTCCGTGAACATTCGTTTCTGATGCACTGTTTCGGAAGTTCTGCAATCTCATTCCCTCTCTCTGTATAAGTGCTCCAGACCGATTGCATTGCCAGTCATTCTTATAGATATGAAGTTATTTTTTGGGCGCAAGCACCGTTTTTCATTCTTTATCGAGAGATCGTGATAGGATTAGCCGGGAATCTTGGATGCAGAGTCGGGGGGAGACATTAGAGAAAAGCCGAAGAAGGGATGAGAACCCGCGGCGCTGCTCAGTCTATGGTCTGGGGGCGGCATGCTCGATAGCCACTCTGCCCCAGTGTGTTATTAAAAACTGGTTGCACACTGAGCAGGTGTGGATGTGCAATCCATGTACAATTCGCTCTCCAATGTGCTCCCCACTGCCTAGCGGACCGCAACAATAATACTATTCAATAAAACTATGAATTCACTATTATATGTATGTACTGCGCTGAGTTTAAGACAGGCTCCCCCCTGAGTGCATACACGATGATGAGCGCCATTGTGAAGAGCTCCTGTTGAAGGCATAAGTAATTTGCTGAATGTTTGTATTATTTATGGTAATTTTATTATAAAAATGTAATACAAAATACTATAAAGCTATTGAATATTTATTATTGCAGTGATGTGGTTGAACTAAGTAATATGCAAAATTGAATTCTGAACATTCCTGCAGCAAGGGGTGTCATTGCATGGCATTTTAAGCCCATGGTTATTGTCACCAGAATAATCTTGTGTACGATATTACGTCTGTATTATTATTATTATTTCTTTTCACATGCAGTCTATAATTAACAGTTACTACCCCAAAATTGCCTAAATAATGAAACATTAAAATAATTATGTGTTATTGATATAATTTCCCCCAATCAATACATCATTTTCTATAATGTTCTAATGCATGGGACTATTCCATTGATGGGAAATGCATTCATTCTAACAAAATGAAATGATCATTTGTGTGTGTGTGTGTGTGTGTGTGTCGTGTATTCCCGCGTTAAGATCTCCAATTCACTGCCGGCTTCATCTTCTTCTGAGAGTTCCTCGACTGCCCTTGGTTGAGTGGGGGAGGGGAAGGGGGAGGCATGGAGGGGAGCATTCACAGACAGGAAAACAGATGGAGGGGCGGGATCATGTCGTATAAGGGGCGGGATCAGGACAGGAAGACGGATGGGGTCGACATCTTGCCGGGCTGAGTGACAACACGATTGTTTGCTCTTGATTTTTTTTTTTTGCCTCATGTCTCATGACTCTCTGTCTGTCTGTCTGTCTCTCAAATCAAATCAAAAATGTCTTTATTGACATCACCAAAGCATACATATAACAAATATAATAACAGCAAACAGAGGGAGAGGCCGGGTGTGGGTTGAGAGGTAGAGTAAGAGAGGGAATTGGGGTGCTGTACAGAATCTGAACGATCGATCCACAACAGTCTAGTTAGTTCTCCAAAAACATTGTCATTTTCACTATCTCAACACCAACATGGGCTACTGTTGTTCTGTTTAGGATCGATAGGCCGAGTCCTCACCATTCGTCAATGTTGTCCTGTGACCATCCATTGTCTAGTTTGTCTGCCTCTGCTTCTTTTGCCTTCGCTAATGCTTCAAGGCAGAGTTTTGTTACGTCGTTTTGGGGGAGCTTTATATGCCCGTAGAGTTATCTGTGAGTTTGTCATCCATCGCATCACGTTGTTTCGTAACATCTTGATTGTGTTGCACAGTTCTTTTGTTCAATGTATACGCTCAAGGCTTTGACGTGTAGCGGAATTCACTTTGATCAGGGGTTGTTTGTTCTTTCCAAATCCAGCCCAGCCTAGTCCTATTCTCTGTTTGACAGGTGTGACTCCATAAGCATTTTAAAATGAACTCAGGAAATCCACTTTTAATCAAAATAATATCCAAAATATCTATTTGGAAGGAACCTGGTCGCAAAACAATTACACCTTCAATGTGTGAATCTGACGTATGTCATGTCCCACATCATTTCTCACCAAAGTTCTCCAAACAAAAGGTGTAACAACAGAGAGATTTACAGAGTGCTAAACACCGACTCCCAGAGACTTTCTTCAGGAGGAGAGGATGCTGTTTCTTCACACCGTCAGACCTCTCTCTCTCTCACACACATCTTTCTCTCACTTTTCTTTTTCACCACCATCCCTCTCTCTCGCACTCTCTAACACCACCATCTCTCTCTCTCTCCGACATCAGTTTCTCTCGGTCTCTTCTCTCTCTCACTCACACACATACATCACTTTCTCTCTCTCACTCAGACTCCTCCCTATCTCTTTCCCCTATCTCCCTATCTCTTCTTTATTATCATCCCCTCTTGCTCAACACACTCTCTCTCTCTGACATCACCCTAACGCTCTCTGTCTCTCTCTATATCTCGCTATCTATCTATCTATCTATCTATCTATCTATCTATCTATCAATCAATCACACTCTTCCACTGTATTTTCTCTCTATGACACCACCCTCTCTCTCTCTCTCTCTCTCTCTCTCTCTCTCAGTCTCACACACACATTACTCTCTCTCTCTCTCTCCTCCCTTTGTCTCTCACACACATCACCCTCTCAATCTGAACATCAGCAGCCGCCTGTCGCTGATAGCGTCCGAGGCAACAAAGAGATGGAGGAGCCGGCGTGGAAATGAGACAAAGGACCTCGGTCACCAAATAGATAGCGATGGCGAGGAGAGAGAGAGAGAGAGGCCAATGAAGAGATTACCAGGAGGAGCTGGGGACGGGTCAGGCTAGGACAGGAAGAGATGGTCAGAGAGAGAGAGAGAGTGGGGGAGGGGGAGGCTAGAGATGGTCAGACAGGGGGAGAGAGGGAGGCGGGAGGGAGAGAGAGAGGGAGCGAGAGGCTAGAGATGATCAGAGTCGAGAGAGAGAGAGAGAGAGAGAGAGAGAGGCTAGAGATGGTCAGAGAGAGAGAGAGGCTAGAGATGGTCAGAGAGAGAGAGAGGCTAGAGATGGTCAGAGGGAGAGAGACAGAAAGAGGGGGGAGGGAGAGGACAGGTGGAGAGATCGAGACAGAGAGGGAGAGAGAGAGACAGAGAAAAACGCTAAGTAGAGATAGCGGCCGAGATGGACTGCGGGAGAGCGACAGATAGAGAGAGA
>OMKY01052835.1:0-17341 GCA_900302395.1 Bregmaceros cantori | reverse complement strand
GGCAGAATAAATACAGAACAGTATTCAATGAACACTGAAGGACACAATGAGATGTCGGAGTGGAGGGGTCGTTAAAATGTCTATAATCAATATTGTTGTAGTATGATATTGAAGGGTACTAGTATTGATCCCTAGTCGGGCTGCAACGAACTTATTTCAATAGTCGATTAGTTGCCGGTCATTGAAACGATTAATCGACTAATTGGTTAGCTGTTTTTCCTTTCAAAAATCCCCAAAATATTCACAGCGACACAGAAATTAATCTCAAGTAGTCATTTCCACAATGACTACCAATGTACCACAATTACATTACGATTAATTAATAGGCTAATATTCTGATGATTTTCTTTATATTCATCTTTTTTATCACTAATGTTGAATAGTTATTAATCATATTTTGGATTTTCAGAAATGATTAAGCAATATCAAATTTGTGCAGACCAATAGTTGGTGGTGTCAGCAAAAAACGACTTACAATATCAATGATTCAATTCCATGGCGATTATCGATTATTGCATTAGTTGTCGATTAATTTCATATTCGATTAGTAATCGAGTCATCGGCTAATCGTTGCAGCCCTCGTTCCTAGACACTTATAAACCAGGGCTTTGAACCGGTTCAAGGAACGAAAACGAAAACCGGGAACTTTTAGTATTTTCCAGGGAACAGAAACGAAACGTTATTATTTTTTATGTTCCGGAACAGGAACACTTATTTAAAAATAATGGTAACCGGTTAATAACGGTTTTATTTCGTTCCTCAAAGGAGTGCACTTGGGTTATAATAACTTCAGAAATAAAACAAGAGTATTTATAAAATCTACGATGCAGCAGTGAAGTAGGAATCGTTGCGGGACTCTCTGCAGCGTGTTGTTGTGGGTTCGCCCCGACACGCAACGAGACCTCGGCTGTTGAGCGCTACCAGCGGGCCTCTGTAGTGAGTCGCATTGGGTTCGCCGCAACAAATATTACATAGCATTAAACAGCTGACGGGAACGAAATTAACCGCTCCGGGAACAATATTTTTTTGTTCTAACCGGTTCAGGAACGTCAATTTATTGGTGGAACACATAACCGGAAACGTTATAATTCTGTTTCTGTTCGGAATGAAACGCTTGGGAGAAAATATTGGTTCAAAGCCCTGGTCCTAGTACTGCTGCAAGAAAATGAAATAAAATATTAAATCAACCAACCCTTCAACGGAATAAATGAAGTTGAAAAGAAAAAAAAATCAAATTTGACTTTTTTTTAAATCCTGTGGGCAAAATAATTAGATTTAAAAATTCAAATTATCTTTTTGCACAGCGCTAATTGACGCATACAAATGCATGGTGGTGCCAATGATGGCGAGCTAATTTCGACAGAGTTTACCATAAAGGACACAATCTATTTGCCAGGAAACTCTGCTGAGGTGGACCACTACCCGTTATACTTGTTCTATACAATATTTTCCTGTTGCCAACTCACCTTTTTTACATGCAGCCATGTGCCGGGAAGGATTAATGCTATGAAAACATGAATATCACCCAAGCCTCGTTGCATGCAGACGGAACGCGTTAAACTGTGTGACGGTGTCTGTTTACGTGGCGCTGAAAGGTCGGAGGTCATTGTACATCATGGTGCAGCAGGCCGTGTGACACAAACTTGCAGATACGGGTCAAGGGTGGACATAAGGGCTGAAACGATTAGTTGCCAATTATGGGAACGATTGATCTGTTGGAATTGAAAAAAAAATCTAAATTAAAAGCGAGCAAAAATGACACCCTAAGCCTATAAACGAAAGTGAAAAATGGTGCTTGTGTCCAGAGCAGGGCTCCGAACCGGTTCAAGGAATGAAAACGTAACCCGAAAACGAACATAATTTTACAGAATTTTATGAGGAGTGGAAACTGAAACGAAAAAAGATTTCTTCAACTGTTCCGGAACAGAAACAGAACATTATGAAATCCACAAAACCAGTTAAAAACGTTTTTTTTTCCTGTTCTCTATATATTTGAACATATCCCATGTCTTGGAGACTATTTCCGGTTGTGCGTCCATCCACCTTTCACAGTCAGTCATCAAGCCCCATCTGGGGCTCCATCTTGTAAACAGACGAGGGAGCGAATGTAATGGCATTTTAAACCCGGTTTCACGTTAATACAGTTAAACTTAAAATAACACAATATAGGGAACTTTAAGAACGAACAAAAGTTTTACGTTCCGAAATGTTCAGGACCGATATTTTGGTGGTGGAACTGTTCCGAGAATGAAAACGTTAAACATAGGCCCGCCTGAACCGTTTAGAACGGAACGTTTTTAAAATAATTTAGTTTTCAAGCCCTGGTCCAGAGGAAAGAAAAAACAACAATTGTGCTTACTTTCTGAGTAACTTTGTTCACAGACAAACCAACAACGCTTGTTGGGTTGTTGGTTTATCGACATCGAAAACATGACCTCCTGGTTGGCGGAGGTAATTCTAGGCAGTGTCCGAAATAACGCCCTATCTCCTACTACCCATATACTGCACGTCAAATACAATATAATTATAGAATTCAACAATCATCACAAAAAGTCAGAAGTACTTACATTCATAAATATTTGCCGTGGTCGGCCGCTATTTACTCCCGCCATGCCATGTTTTTGTACTTTATGTCATTTGTTAAAAGTTTTTCTTTGTCTAGGGTAAATCGATGTGCACTACTTTTCGTGTGCGCTGTGGGATACTTTGAGTGCATTATGTAGGGTACATGGGGAATTCACCCCTGCAAAATGGCGTGCGCCCTATATAGTGCACTATATGGGGGATAGGGAGCGATTTGGGACACAGCAATAGTCTTTAGAAGCCCAAACCAAAAAGAGGTAGTGATAGGCCACCCCCACTCCCTACCTTCTCCTTGCGTGCTAGCAGGTTGAATGGGACTCGCTCTCTGTTGCCGCGACCCTCATCATTACTGCTTAGTTGGTTGATGGGGTCTGCCATGTCTGGGAGGGAAAAACAAATACAAATGTCAAATAACAAATTTCATACCATCACATTCAAAATACCATGTTATGCAGTAATGCCTTTAAAAATAAAGTCACCCAAAGCTTCTAGAATGCAAGGCTCAGAACCGGTTCAAGAAACGAAAACCGAAAAGAAACTGAATTTTATGCAGTTTTCAGAGGAGCGGAAACGAAAAGTTTCTTCAACTGTTCCTTTAGATATTTTAACATATCCTATGTCTGGGACACTATTTCCGTCCACTTTCACAGTCAGTCATCAAGCCCCATGCATCTGGGGCTCCATCTTGTGGACGAACGAGGAAACGAATGTAATGGCGTTTTTTCACATACTACAGTCCACGAACAAAATGTTTGCGTTCAGGACCCACATTTGGTGGCGGAACTGTTCTGAGAACGGGTTTTTGGGTCAGTGTTTTTCTCAGAAACACGAAGCCACAAAATCTAGCCGAACTTTGCTGGATTGTAACGGTACATGTGCAGCTCAATGCACAATTTTGTGGTTTTAAAAAGGTTGCTATTGTAGAGCGCACCCCCCGGACCATTGGTCGAGTAGTGTCGTGGGTTCGAATCCCCTCTTTGGCTTTTCTGCAATGCCAACTTTACAAACAAAAGGGGAAAAGGGTTGATATTTGTTATATAAAGTAAGTTATATGGGTGAATAAAATGAAAATAAATTGATAATTGTTAGAGGTGCACCAATCCGATCCTCAGATAGGGGGCCGATCACACTTTTTTCCAAGGATCGGGACTTGTGATTTTGTCCTGATCAGGATCGGTAAATGAGTTGGGGAGCCAAATGACTGTTTATTTACTTTGACTATTTTTGAAATTGACAATTGTGCCAAATAGTTCAGGTACCACTCATTTTTGCAGGATCAGAACTCTGTATCGGAGATCCGGAATCGGGACTCAGTACCGGAGATCGGGATCGGCCGATCGTTAAAAGAAAAAAAGGATCCGGATCGGAAGCAAAAAAACGTGGTGTACCCCTAATAATTGTATTAATTCTAAGCCAAAGGGTGAGGCGTCTATTTGATTCCAAAAATAGACACCATTTTGAAATATGAAACTTCTAGTTTCTATATATTTTGCCCTTTTTTTAAAGAAATCAAATCAAATTTTCAAGACACAAATCAGGATCAAAATCCTACAGCCCTAACATTTATCTACGCCCCATACAGTCATATTTGGCTGAAATGCAGTAATCCAGTTATAAAGTGTATTACAGTACTTTTAAAAATTAAATGGTATACAGTACTTGAATACATGAACATTTAGGTACCCTTTAATTGATATTGATGAGAATACCCACAGACTGTTAACTCTTTGACTGCCTATACTTTTACAGAAATCTTACAAAAAGTATCTTTATTGCTACTACTAAAGACATTTCTAACAATTGAAAAGGTTCCAAACATAGATTTTCATAGACGTTAGTGATCCTCTTAGCGCTGTTCTGTTTAGATATTAGTGGACTTTCAAACCTCAAAAAACTGCAAATTTCTTGGGTGTCCGTCACCACTTAAAGGGTTAATTGCCTGTCTGAATAACTGGTTTAAATCCAGACTGGGATTAGAGTTGGTCTGCTAATCCTGTTGATGTTCACAATGCTACTACACCTAGTGAAGACAGATAGCATACAAGGGGAGGTGACAATTTGCCACAATTTTCTAATGGATCATTTCAACTGACGTTTGAACTTCGAAGGTACAAATACAATTCAGGTTATTGCCCTAAACTGCAGCAGAGAGCACCATGGGAAATCCCTCCTGCCAGCAGCTATCAAGACTGTATAAGGCTCGCATAGAACTAGGGGTGTTTGATCTTCAACCATCCTAAGCAGTCACGATCTGCCATTATGAATAGATTGTGTGAACCGCGATACACATTGAAAGTTTGTTTATGTGATGTATTCTATGCCTCAGTACCACACGCACTCCTCTTCATCGGCTCGGCCTAAACAACAACACATGAGACCTTTGTGAAAGTGATAAGACTTGTGTGTCGGGCCGAATATGAATGAAAAATATAATAAAATATATCTATATCTTAAAAATAAATAAATGTTTGTGAGGGGAAAAAAGGTCCACGATCATGATAAGATCGTGAGATCTACTAAAAAGATCCTTTTTTTTCCAAGATCAAACACTCCTACATAGAACTCATATCGGACACCTAAACACGTTATATTTACTATACCAGGGTGTGAACCAAATCAAAGTCCAGTTGTGTTTTATACATGCAGTAAAGGCAATTCTGATACATATGAAAGTGTCTTTTACATTGGTTTGGGACTAAACAAGGTGTATGATTTTGATTTAAAAGTAAAATCCAGATTTTTATCTCTGAAACCTGGATTTCAGATGCGTCCCCGGTTTTTGAAGGAAAAAAAAAAAAAACATCAAAATGAAGAATTTGGTTTTGTCAATCAAAATGCTAACGATGTCCTTTTTGTGAATAGAAGGATGCAGACATCCCACTCTGGGGCACACAATTGATATAATTCCACCTTCATAAATATATAATTTCACGGATTGTATTAAAAATATCTAAATACATCTGAAAATATCTAAATATATCATTTACAACACAACCAGCAAAACCACAGTGACTCATACTGGTTTGTTCTGACTGGTGAATTATTGGAATTCTGGCTAAATCAGCCTGCCCACTGGAATTGTACGTAGTAGAATTTTCAGAATATTAATATCACAAAAGGAAAATAAAATACAAGCTTAAAGATCAAAAATGTTATTTACCATAAAGATCCTTTGATTACGTTTTTAAATAATAATAATAATAATAATAATAATAATAATAATAATAATAATAGATTTTACAATAATTATTTATATATAAAATGTAGTATAATCATAACGCTACCTTCCGGTACCACCACTTGGTGCCCCCTGGCGATATCCTGCCAGTAGTGCAGCAGGCGCTCGTTGTCTGCACCCGTGTCCATGTCGTCTTCTTGCGGTTCTCCGTCGTCGAGACTCCCGGTGCCCGAGTCGGACGGCACGTCCTCGGAGAACCCCTCTAGGTCCTCCAGCGTGATCAAGCCCCCGCCGTCTGGGTCCGCGCCCCGACCCCCGCCGCTCATCTGGCACCCGCCTCGGTCCATGGCTCCCGTTCGTAAACAGCCGTGTTTTGGTGTCTTCCAAGAAAACCCGAACGTTTATCGGATGATCGGCCCGACGTGGCGCATGTTGTGTCTGCAGTCGGAACGCACCGTCGAACCAGCCGGCTGGGGGCGGCTGTACCCCGCGATGATAGCCCAACAAACCGAGATAGACAGGACTGGAGCTCCACGACCTCATCAGCCTAAACCTGACCCCCCCCAGTACCGCCCTACTTTATCCGGCTCACGTCACAGCGTGATCCCGCCCCCTCCCTCCAAATACAATAGTATTTTATTTATTTAATTTCCCTTTTTAGAAATTAAAATACATAAATTGCTGGACTGGCTATCACAATCTAGTCACCATAAGGATATATTATAACAGGTTATACAGGATTGGCTTGAGCATCTTCATTCTGTGTGCGAGATGTGTGCGTGAGAGAGAGAGAGACGGAGAGAGAGAGAGAGAGAGAGAGAGGGAGAGACGTAGAGAGAGGGAGAGAGACCCAGTGAGAGAGCGAGAGAGAGCGCTTCGACACGTGGTTACATAACTCCCTCCCACCACTCACGAGTCGACGCTAAACCCGCTTTGCCACTGATGTCCGCAACGACCCCATGTGCTGTTGAGAAAACAAACTTCTAAAAGATGAAATTAAGAAATTAAGAAAAATACAGTAATAATTAATACTGCTCCTATTACGACTGTGAATAATAATGATAATTATGATGATGATAATATGTGTGTTAAATTATGTGCATTTTGCTAATGTCATTAATTTTAGCGGTTAATCATCTCTTCTTCCTTTTTTCTAATTTATTTTTTCATTTGTTTTCCGGCATCGGCATCTTTTATTGGATCAGATTAGTCCAAAACTGGGTTGACGAGGTCAGGGATAGACATCGCAGACAAGCCGTCGATGAGAGGAGAACTTGTGGCACTGCGGACGCTGCAGTAGACACCTCCATTAACATGAATGGGGCACCCCCACCCTCCCCCTGGTCAATCATCTATTTAATCATTAGTGTTTTTTAGGACTTTGACAATTATCAAAGACACCGCATTTCTAAAACAGGAACTTTTCTAAACACAATTTTTCATGAAGTCAAGATTCTCTTAACCCTTTGGATGCCAACCATTTTATATATTGTAGTGAATATAGAAATGTATTGTAATGAACGGTGCCGCTGCGGCTGGGTGCCGCGGGGCATGCTGGGTACGAAACCATTAGTGACCGAGGTGTCACTAACAGCGCTGTACAAATACTGTTCTGGATGACGCTTGGAAAGTAGCCAGGCTGGCCTCTTGTCGAACGCATCCAGGCGTATCTCCCCCCTCGTCCACGTGGGGGCGCCCCATCATTACAATATATATACCTAACAGCGTATAATTAAAAAAAATAATAGTATCTTTTTCTTTTTTTTTTCTACGGCAATTTGTGTTGATGTTGTTTTTCAATTTTTTTTAAATTGTAGTGTTATCGACAACAAGCATGTTTTTTTGTAAGTAGTCTATAGATGGGTCTACGCGTGAAACAATGGGCGGAGTCATTTTGTCCCACTGTTCTGTTGGTCACTTCCGGTGCCTTATTGTTGCCTATGTCAACTCTGGTACTGGACCGAGGTACGAGCACACAAAATACACACCAGTTCAAAATCCGACCACTAGATGTCGGTCTGTGACCAGTTACACATCACCCCCCTTGCTTTGTTCACCATTTTGTATAAATATTGATGAAATGCAGTCAAAATCCGACTTGAAGTTACTCACTGAGTGGTCACATGTTCTTCTGGACCAATAGGCTGGCTGCTTCTACTAGTAATTCCAAAAAGAATGCGAAAATGGAACGGGGTCCACTGATTATTCAATCATACATTTGTGGGTAACTAATTCCGCACGAGAGCATGTGGGTTTGGAATAGCACACCACAAGTTACCATGATCCTTTTAAAATAACGCGGTAGGTGTGCGTTCCCCCTAATTAGACATGTTGAAAAATAGCCGAAAACACAGCAAAATAAATGGCACCGGAAGTGAAGTACAAATTTAACCGGAAATACCCGGCTAACTCGTCTATAGAGGTCGTGTGCACACCATTTATACACCGTTATGTTTAGAATATATTGTACATGTACAGAACGTGTTGGCAGTCCTTCAGTGTGGATGCAGGTGTATTGTTTTGAAAGTGACTAACATTGAGTGAGTTCATTATTGAAACAGTATTTTTTTTCTTGTTTAAACCAATAGGATGGAGCTCCTTGTCTGCCCATCACTGATTCTCCAGGTTGGCATGACAACCGAGGTCTCATCTCCTCTGTCAGTAGGCTGGTTGAGAATGATGGGTTACATATCATGTGGTCTGCTGTCATATAACACAGCAAGGACCTCAGACAAAAGACTGATATTTAATCACTGTAACTATTTGGAGAGTTTTGAAATCATGGTTTCATATATTTATTTATGTCTTCTATGTTATTCTTTCCAGCGCATGTGCCATTCTTTCCATTTTGTTGATAGCGTGAAAGGGGGAAGAGAGAGCAGAGACGAGTAGAACTGCAGTACATCACCGCCAAGGGAAGCAATATCAGAGCGCTGCGTTTGCTGTGAACTAGGCCGCAGGGGCTGGATGCAGCGGTCTAACACACTGCACCACAGAGCCAAATTTAATTATTTTTTTGAAGTTTTACTACGTGTCGAGTAGAGGAGCGCTAGGGTCGGAAAGTGGCTCGTGCCGCTTGACACATCTGGAGCTACCTGCCATTCAGTAGCCGTACCAGAACCAGAATCACTTTTATTGCCAGGTCATGCATAAAACACACTGGGAGAAAATAATAGAAAAAAATCTATCTAAAAAAATATCTAGTAGTGGCACTGTCAACAATATATAATACAAAAATATTACGCAGTCAAAAGTACTAAAAAAGGGAAGAAGCTGCTCTTATGGCATGAGTTTCCTCCCCTAATGGACAGGAATCTATTGTAATTGATGAATCACCTAATCATGAAACCCATAATTGAGATTATTCCCTGAAGTTGCTCTTTGTTGTAATTTTTGACAAAGCACAACTCAATCTGCGTTGCAGTTCCAGCTCCACTGAGCTCAATCAATCCCTTATTTCCCTGAGGAGTGTAGTCTGCGATTATTACTGGATGGAGGGCCATAGTCTTCCTTTCAGCTAACCGGGTTAGTGGGTCCAGTTGTGCAGATGGACACTAATCCTTCTGACCTTTAGTCTAACAACAGCAACAGGAGCTAGCTGGTGCTAGCTGCTTGGTTTGCTGAGTTTGATGAGTCTGATCCAAAGCTGTAGGCTACACACCATCTTGGCTGGCTAGTATAGACCATTCAATGGAATGCTTTGTCGGTGGATTAATTTCACTTCATTTGGTCATACATTGAATTAGCTTCATGTCGTACAGTGGCACAAACATCTAGTTGTCTCCCTTCCTGTTTGTGCCTCCCTTCTTCACCTCACGCTCTCTCTCTCTCTCTCTCTCTCTCTCTCTCTCTCTCTCTCTCTCTCTCTCTCTCTCGCTTTTATTCCCCATCCTCTCTTCTCTCAATATTTTTCTTTAATTTATTAATAATTAACTCCTTACCTAATTTAGTTTCCGTTCAACTCCCAGCCTGATCTCTCTCTCTCTCTCTCTCTTACCCTACGATCTCTCTATCTCTCTCTCTCTTACCCTCTCTCTCTCCCTCCTCTCTTCTCTCAATCTCTTTTTCACTTGAACTTACTTAGAATTAACTCTTCATAGGGCCTGGCTTAGACTGCTTCATCCAGCCCCATACGCCCTTGTGTCTGTGGCTTAGTCTCACAGTGCACACAGCTGCCGTGGGTCCGATAAGTATGCTGCAGGTTTGCTCCCCCGCGCTACTCTTTTTTTTTTCTGAGATGCCACAGAATCTTTTGAATCTTCTGAGTGCTTTTCTTTTGGACCCATTCCTGGTGTGAACGCTTTGCGTGTCTCCCTGTTGTCCCCCTGAAGGTTTTGGACAAGTTCACGTCTCGCCTGGTGCAGAACCGCGCCATGGGTCAGCGGGACCTGCGCTCTCTCACCAAGTACCAGCTGATTCTGGCCCGGGACCAATTCAGAAAGAACCCTCCACCACACCTCCAGGTCTCTCTCTCTCTCTCTCTCTATCTGTCTCTGTAGTCCTCTATCATTATTTGGGCAGCACGGTGGTGCAGGGGTTAGCACAGTGGTGCAGGGGTTAGCACGGTGGTGCAGGGGTTAGCACGGTGGTGCAGTGGTTAGCACGGTGGTGCAGTGGTTGGCACACGGCCCTGGGTTCGAATCCCAACCTGCCCAGGTCCTTTCTGTTTGGAGTTTACATGTTCTTCCCATGTCTATGTGGGTTTCTTCTGAAAATACATGTTCTAGTTAACCTGCTCCATTCAGTGCTCCTAGTCAAGGCACTGGATCAGAATCTGGAGTTAGGCCCCCGGGCGCTGCCCCTGTCTCTGTGTTGCTCACTCTATCCACCTGTCTCTGTGTTGCTCTCTCTACCCACCTGTCTCTGTGTTGCTCTCTCTATCCACCTGTCTCTGTGTTGCTCTCTCTATCCACCTGTCTCTGTGTTGCTCTCTCCATCCACCTGTCTCTGTGTTGCTCTCTCTACCCACCTGTCTCTGTGTTGCTCTCTCCATCCACCTGTCTCTGTGTTGCTCTCTCTACCCACCTGTCTCTGTGTTGCTCTCCTCTGTGTTGCTCTCTCTATCCACCTGTCTCTGTGTTGCTCTCTCTACCCACCTGTCTCTGTGTTGCTCTCTCCATCCACCTGCCTCTGTGTTGCTCCAGAGTCCTCATCTTGGAGTCATGGAAGGAGACTTTGCTCTGGCTATCAGTCTCTGTCATGGCTATGAACTGCTGCAGCAGATGGGCCTGCGCTCTGTGTTCATCTTCCTCCAGGCCATCATGGACGGATCCAAGTGTAAGTCACACTACATACATTAACTCCCAGATACATCTTCAGGTCGACCACAATGGAGGATAATTATGATGTAGCTATCCTAGTCAGGAAAATCTCATTCCACGAAAATGTAAAAAAGAAAGAAAATCACATTTCTATTTCAAATTGATCAATTGTACTGCGGTACTGTTACTGAGATGTGTGTTCAGCTTGTTCCTGCTCACAGCTCATAGCGTAGCTTAGCTAGCCGATACCCAGCTAATGACCATCATTTATTTAGAACATTTGTGCATGAGTTGTCCTACACAGATTTCAATACAATGGGTCATTCAAGTTGACAACCCAAATGCTCCGGAGATCTCTTCATGTCTTTCTCTCTTCTTAGCATCAACGAGGGCGCGCCACGACTTGCAAAGAACTCCAGCCTTCATGGATTTGTACAAGGAAATGGAAGCCATGTTTGTCACACCTGCAGCAGGTGAGTGCACAGTAATTGGGTTTTATTTTATCGATAACTGAAAGTAGTCTAACTAGTTACACACTTCAATCAGTAATCCAGTAATGTAACAGATTACTTTTGTTTGCTTTTGCTAATGTTGTTACCAGGGCTTGAAAACAAAATTATTTTTAAAACTTTCAATTCCGAACGGTTCAGGCAGGCCTATGTTTAACGTTTTCGTTCTCGGAACCGTTCCACCACCAAAAAAACGGTCCTGAACCGGTTCGGAAAACAAAAAAATGTTCGTTCTTAAAGTTCCTCCTCTTGGAGGAAATAGTCTCCCAGACATAGGAAATGTTCAAATATATAGAGAACAGAAAAAAAAGCGTTCTTAACCAGTTTTTTCAATTTCATAATGTCCATTTCTGTTCCGGAACAGTTGAAGAAACCTTTTTTCGTTTCTGATTCTGTTTCTCCTCATAAAATTCTGTTTGTTTTCGGTTTTCGTTTCCAATCCTTGAACCGGTTCGGAAACCTAATTGTTACAAGTAACCTAATGGTACAGTACAGTAACGATACCCAACTGTAGTTATGATCGTTGTCATGTGTAGGTGTGTTTCTGTATGATCTGCCTGGTTCGACAGTCACCATTTTTTCACTAACAATAACAATAACACTAACAATAACAAGTGTTTTGCATGCTGTGTGTCTAGATGGTGGACAGCAGTTTGTGTACAGCCACCCCAAGCTTAACAAGTTGGAGGAGGTGGTCTTGGAGCACTTCAACCAGTGGGGGGCGTCGGATCAACCGCATAACAGTAAGATGAACATGCTCTTGATTTAACCACAGATTAGAGGAGGATCCAGAAGTTACTACCCGTACCCTACAGGGGCTGTGGTTGTCATACCCAGAGCTGCCTTAATTCTTTGAAGTTTAACAATGAATTTCTACCCGTCTTAAGCCATGCACTGTGAACAGAGGCTCGGTCCGAAATGGCTCCCTATCCCCTAATCCCTGCCCCCCATATAGTGCACTCATTTATAGTGAACTTAACACAACGGCCGAGATTTTGGACACTAGAGTTGGCGCCGTCAAAATTATTATAAAATATAATCATAAAAATATAATTATGAATATCATCAGAAAAGTCAAAAGTACTTGCATTTATAACTATTTGCTGTGGTCGGTTGCTATTTACTCCCGCCGTGCCATTTTTTTAAAGTTTAGGTCATTTTTAAAACATCTCGCAATGAATTATGCGTTATATTGCTCCTTCTAGGGTACATCCGATGCTCACTACTTTTTGCGGTGCATTGTGGGATACTTTCAGTGTACTATATAGGGTCCATTCGGACACCCCTACAAAATGGCGTCTGCCCCATATAGTCCACTATATAGGGGATAGGGAGCGATTTCAGACACAGCCACAGTGTCTGCCCCGCATCCGCTTTCTGAAGAAGTTGAATGAGAGAGGAAGAAAGAACATTGAGGAATGTTCCACATGCTAGCCCCGTATACCCTCGGCTCCGATAGAGCTTGTTTTGAGAAGGCTCACATGATGTTTATTTTATTCTCAGTGTGCTGTTTATAAAATGCTTAGAATGGATGCTTACTTTAATTAATCGCTGGTGTCCAACCCAACTTGCTTGCTCTCCACATCAGGGCTCCGAACTGGATCAGGGAACAAAAACGAAAAACAAAAACAAACAGAATTTCATGGAATTTTACGAGGAGCCGAAACATTATGAAATCCACAAAACTGGTTAAGAATGTCCCGTTCTCTATACATTTTAACATATCCTATGTCTGGGAGACTATTTCCGTCCACTTTCACTGTTGTTGAGCCCCATAAATCTGGGGCTCCATCTTGTGGACAGACGAGGAAGCGAATGTAATGGCGTTTTAAACCCGGTTTTCACATTAATACAGTTGCACTAAAGTGGTGGATTTAGGAGAAATTAGTTCCTTGAGGCAGGAGGGGGCAGGTCCATAGATACATTGGTGGGTGAGGAGTGCAGTCTTATAATCGATCCTGAAGTGAATGGGAAGCCAGGGCAGGGAGGGGAGTATGGGAGTGATCTGGTCAAACTTCACCAAGATCCTTGCATTTCGGAATGTACTGAAGCCTCTAGAAACTGAGGTACCTTCTCTCTGTTTGCATTCAGAGGCTGGTCCGTCCACGTCTTCCGTGGGTGGACCTGCGCAGTCCGACACGCGCGTCATGATTTTCTCGTCGTTCCGAGAGAGCGTGCAGGAAATCGCCACCATGCTGAATCGCCACGCCCCCAGAGTCAGGGTGATGACCTTCATGGGCCAGGCCTCCGCGGGGAAGGGCGTCCGAGGATTCACCCAGAAGGAGCAGCTGGAGGTGGGTCTCCCCAGACAGCTGAAAGTTAACTGAAGTTTGTTTAGTATATCCCCCATAACTTGACTTATTCACTTTTGGATACCATGGGGGGCGCGTGGTAGCCGAGAGGATAGAGAGTGCGTCCCCCAGACCACAGGTTGAGTAGTGCAGCAGGTTCAAATCCTCTGTCCTGTTTTTCTGCAATGTCTCCCTCTGTCTCTTCATCCCGGTTTCCTATTTAATCCTGTCACTATCTCTCTAAATAAAGAATGAAAAACGGCGCTTGTGCCCCAAAAATAACTTAAATAACCTAAAAAAACTAAACTAAACCTAAAAAACGTTTGGCTACCAAATACAAGTCTCAACATGGGTATGGCAGTGTGCTGGCTCTGTAATGCAATCGGTAAGAAAGCCCGCATCAAGCACATGTACGGGCAGCGTTGCAAGTTCTCCTTCCCTTGCCAACATTTCTGCAAGGTCTTCCACCGATGTCTCTCGTCCCACTTTCGCGACCAAGTCCCTCGTTCCAAGTCTCAAGTCTTCTTGGGCAAGTCAAGTCTCAAGTCAACTCCAAGTCAAGTCATCATTAACATGCTGTCCATTTAGCTTCAGAATCTGATTTTAATAAAGTAGCAAAAAAGCAAACAATGCTATTATAAAAACAAAACTATTGCTTGCTTTTGACTTTATTAAAATCTGATCCTGGAGCTAAAATGACAGCATGTTAATGATGACTTGACTTGGGACTTGACTTGCCCAAGAAGGACTTGAATGAGGGACTTGGTCGCATCGCTGTGTTCAAGTCTCGACTAATATGATCAATCCACATTTCCTCTTCTTGGTCCCTCCATCCCCCTGCAGGTGGTGCAGCGTTTCCGTCAGGGCGGCTTCAACGTGCTGGTGTCGACGTGCGTGGGGGAGGAGGGTCTGGACATCGGAGAAGTCGACCTCATTGTCTGTTTCGATGCCCAGAAGAGCCCGGTCCGCCTCGTGCAGCGCATGGGCCGCACGGGACGCAAGCGCAGCGGACGCATCGTCATCATCCTGGCTGAGGGCCGCGAGGAGAGGGTCGGTACCACCACCACTACCCCAATCATCTCCAACTCATCTTCATTTCAGCATCATCATCACCACTCTTGGATGTTATCGTCCCATTGCTTTTTAAGCTCATTATATAATTTGTTAGTTGTCACCTTATTGCTGGCAACCCTTGGCTTTTGTTATTATTATTATTATTATTCCGACCGCGGAGCAGGTTTTGTGTTTTGTCCTGAAAAAGTTGAGAACGGATCTGTATGAAATTTTGAGTTGTTGGAAATGACGAAAGAAAGAAGTGATTATATTTTGGTGCATTTCTGTACCCTATAAGTAACTTAATAGTCATACTTTATTATTATTAACGGGTGAACGATCCCTGTTCTCCGTAGTTAGTGCTTGGCCGCAAACGTCTAGCGATGTGCGAAGTGTGGACAATGCGTTGGTTCCGGCTTGCCAGGCTACTACTCTACGAGCACTTTAATTGATAATGGGTTGCCACACATACTGCGAGCACTAAAAGTACTATTTTTTTGTACCACTACGGCACATTATTATTATTATGATTATTAATTCTATTAGATAGAGGTCACTTACAACATAATATCAGTCACGTCAAGCAAGGTGATACAAAGAGCTGTAAAGGGCCTACAGACACAGCCTTGATGATGCTGGGAACGTCTTAATAACTATCACATTAGCACATGCAGCTGTCCTCTCTGAGTGCCTATGTCTCCTTCCTCCCCAGACGTACAACGAGAGCCAGAGTAAGATGAACAGCGTGTACAAGTCCATGACGGCCTCCAGGAGCTCTCTGCGCCTGTGTACAGACAGCCCCCGCATGCTGCCTGGAGGAATGACCCCCACGCTGCACAAGATGCACATCTTCAGCGAACAGTTTGACCCCGGGGACGCCTCCGCACGAAGGCGTAGCCGCACCTCCAAGCTGCACACTTCACTGATCCACCCCCAAAACTTTGGTGAGTTTTCTGTCTGTTCCTGAAGTCTTTCTATTGTATATAGCTAGGCATTTCACCATTTGAAGGACAGAATATTTTGTACTTTGCATAAAGAAAACCTACTTGCTTACTCATGCCTGCTGGCTACCCATCCGGCCTGGTAAGCTAGAACGAATGAATCGTCCACACATCGCACACGACTAAAACGATTATTTGGTCTGAAGTAAGCAGGCTTGAAAATAGTGTCAGTCAAATGAAGTTATCAAATCACAGCGCAGTAGGCGTCACAAGCGTCATGGACGCCCACGTCTCGATTCGAAGAAGGCCCACCTTAATGGGCCGCTGAATGGACCGCCCGAATTTGGGCAAAAATCTGATTTTTCTGTCTGGTTGGTCCAGACCCACCAGGCGCGTGGACGGTTCTTTGGTTCTGGCTTGCCGGGCTACTACAAGTTGGCTATAAAAATGGGTCCATGTCAGATCCATCTTCTAATGTCTATATGTCCTATTTGGAATCCATGGAATTAATAATTTTATAAATACCTTTCCTTCATATATGTTTGTCTGTGCGTCAGCATGTCCAAGTGCTGCAAAGTCTGATGGTTTCCTGACTCCAGAAGAATACAATCACTGGAGGTCCACCATGAAGTTGGGAGACGATCAACCCCAGCCTCACCTGTCAATCCACCATCCTCCCTCCGTGAGTGGCCACCTTAGTTAGTACCCTAGTATCCTTAGTTAGTACCCTAGTATCCTTAGTTAGTACCCTATTTTACACACCATAACGATTAATGAGTGCATGACGCAGCTGTGGGCTTGTCTGCCTCAAATCAGGAAGAGATTGACCAACCTGCCCCTAAGTCGAGACTACATGGTACATGTATGCGCCCAGTGCGCTGGGCACGTGCATCATAGTGTAAATTCCACCTGTCGACATATGGCCCATAGACGCCAGTACTTACTTAGACTAGCCTTACGCTGTCTCATACGGACACCCAGCATCGTCTATTGTACACGCACTGCGCTGGAACCGCGTGAATTACCCATGATGGGCTGTACCAGAAGTATGTTCAGCTCATTTAATTTGGACATTAATTTTGTAGGCTTGCATTTCATCCACTGCCGTGAACCACACAAAGTCAGTAAACACAACCAAAATTAATTTAAATCCAAGGCACACCGTGTTTTTTAAAAAGTTAATTAAAGGCGTACGTGCGCCTTATAGTGCAGACAATACCTCACTGTCCCTGCTTTTTTTTCCAAACATTTTTATTGCATGCTTACACGTTGTTTTCAAAGTTTTCAAGCAGAGCAATCTTCAGTTTTCCAAATTTTTAAGATAACAAAACAAAAGACAAAAAACAAACAAACAAACAAAAAAATACAATACAGCAGCAATAATCATATCCACAGTGGTAATGTCAATATGTTTAGCACTGTGATGTATAAAACCCCACAAGTTTCTTATTGACATGCCAGCCATGGGTCTGGATAAGTCTGAACCAAAAATTCGGAAGCAATCAAAATTCTTGAAACAGAATTT
>OMKY01052834.1:0-12622 GCA_900302395.1 Bregmaceros cantori | reverse complement strand
GGGCGTAGCGGCGTGCTAACGCCGGGGGCCATGTGACACCGGGGCGCCAGAACCACAGAGTCCTTCAGCGGGTTACAGTCAGGTCAACCTCTCTCTCTCGCATCTCTCTCTCCCTCTCTCTGGCACTGCTTCTCTCTTCCTCCCGCTGTCATGGCGTCTCTCTCTCTGTCTCTCTCTCCCTCCCTCACAATCACTCGCGCGCTAGCTTTTTTTTTTCACTTTCACTCCCTCACCTGGTGCATCCCTCTCTCAATTGATTTACATATTTCTCTCTCTCACACACATGTAGTATACATATAAGAGATGTAAGCATGAATGAAGGAGTGATTTTGAGATACAAATTAATTCAGTGGTGCTATATTGTTTCTTGTATTTGTACTCTGAAAGATCCAACTTTCTCTGTTTCTGCTTCAGATTCATATGTTTTAAATGTGTTCCTACGTTTGCCATGTATGTGGGGCGTGGTAGACCATGTCAAAGTGTATATAGATACTACAGATACATTTATTTAGTCACACATACATACATACATGTACAGTGAAATTCTTCCTCCGCATTTAACCCATCCCTTAGGAGCGGTGGGCAGCTATGTGCACAGCGCCCGGGAGACAACTCCAGGTTGGAATCCAGTGCCTTGGCCAGGGGCACTGAATGGAGCATGTTAACTAATGTTTTTGGTGGTGGGGGGAGGAAACCCACGCAGACACGGGGAGAACATGTAAACTCCACACAGAAAGGACCTGTCCGGGTTGGATTCGAACCCAGGACATTCTAGCTGTGAGGCAGCAATGCTAACGACTGCGCCACCGTGCCGACAATATTTGCCTAAAGTGGCTGTTTTGAGGTCCTCCCAGATTACGGGGCTCAATAGCAACTACCGTAATCATTTCCAAATTTTTTTCCCCATGTAATTACTGAAGGCAAGCCGCTACATGACCAAAGCAGTGCTTACAAAGTTTGCTGTCTTCACCCCCGTTAGGGTCCATGGGGATAAGCTATCCTAACAAAGTACTGCTGTGCGCCAAATCTTTCACTTTTCTCTGCCTTGCCTCTCTCTCCCCACAAGCTTTTTCCCCTCCCTCGCACTCTCTTTACTGCCTCTCTTTTTTCCTTTCTTTCTCCCCCACTCTCTTCATATTTCCTCTCTCTTTCTACCCACTTCCTTTCTTCAGCTTCACGTCTTCTCACCGCCTCTATTTATCTGTCCCTCCGTTTTTTTCTCTGTCAGTCTTTCACTGTTTTCTTGCCTCATCTCTGTTTTCTCCCACTCTCTCTCTATTTCAGTTTCACATCGTCCATCTAGCACATACTTTTTCTCTCTGTCGTTATTTCCGCGGCCCGCTCTTTCGCTTTACTGAAGTGTGCCTCCCCCCCCCCTGCCCCATCCCAGAACATGGCCCTGACTGGCCGCTGCCGCCCGCCCCCTTCAGCGGTCACTGGCTGGCGGACGCAGCTTTCCACTCCACTGTTCCCTGTGTTCTTGAAACACTTAGTCCAAGGTCGCACTCTGAAAGCCTTTTTTGATGTTCATTTTGTTAAAGCCACCATTGAATTCAGAGAAGCGTTGACGTTGAAAGCACATGCACTCAATTTGAAGAGCTTCTTGGACCAGGGTCCCTGACCTCACATCACCCCACTACACACCTGTCACCCGACCTTACTTTTTTACTTTTTACTCATTTACTCGTGCTGGCTCTGTGGCACAGTCGGGTAAGACACCCGCATCCAGCACATGTATTTTGTGTATGTGTCATGTGCATTGTTGTGAGTTCCGTGTTGCAGATCTGAGTTCCCCGTTCTCTCATTCCCCTTACTGTTATGAATTCCAAAAGGAATCTCCTAATATGAACCCAAGCAGAACAAGGAGAATGGTTGGGTTCCTTAAGGGCAAACCCGTATATTGTGAATACAATTTCAATCAAAAACAAAAGAAGAAAATAAAAGCAAATAAACATAAATCAAAGAGTCTCTTGATGAATATTTCAGGAGTCTTCAGACACAAGGTGAGAGTTCATATAAAACGTTCCTAGCCACTTATCTTCATTTCCAAGTTGTTGACAACGAACCCGGCTTTGGCTTAGCCGGGGAGGAGAGGTCTGTTGGCGATTTTGCCGCCGCGTCGTCCGAACGCCAACGCAGTCCTCTTGAAGGGAGCTGGAGCCAATCCGCTCGCTGCTGCGCCGACTAGGCACAGCTGCGACTGATAGGGTGCGGTCGGACGAAGCATGCAGAGATGTGCCGTCCGCGGACGACCGGCTCACAACACTTACATGCTAATCTCTGGATAGAATGTGAAAATAGCACATGTGCGCCATTTTTTTGTTTTTGTTTTTTAGTTTAGAGTTTTTTTCGTTCACGAGATAGTGACAGGATTAAATCGGAAACTGGGATGAAGAGTCAGGGGAGACTTTGCAGAAAAGCCAGAGACGGTATGCGAACCAGTGGCGCTGCTCGGCCTGTGGCCTCAGGGACGCGCTCTCTAATCACTCCGCCACTGCGCCCCAAATTATTATTCTTTTAAAAAATCACAACTATAATTATTCCAGTTCCAGACAGGCCAATCTTGAAAAGCCTTACAACTCTTCACAATCACGATGAAAAATGAACAGATGAACAGTCTCTATAATCCTGATTGAGTGTCCATTGAAGTTTGTAAAATGCTGCAGCAACACACAGGACATAAGTGCTGATGCACCAGTCGGGCAATCCAAACTGCAAATAGAGTTGTTTACCTAAACTTTCTTGTTACTCAGGGTGTTTAAATGAATCAATACAACCGCCTCCACATTTGGAGTTAACTTGTGAGGTTTTGCCACGTTGTTCCCCTAATGAGCGAGGCATCCAATTCCGGTGGCAAGCAGCTGGTGGAAATCACCACCGCGTAGGGAAATGCGGTCAGCCGGCTTCCCGGTTCATTCAATTTTTTAAAAAAGATGCCTACTTCTACTACTTACATTTTTTTTTTCTGCCACAAGCGTTGTTTTCTCATTTGGGCCAGGGGGAGATGAGAGAAGGGGCAAATGTGTGACTCTTAACATGAGGGGATCTACGTGTGCTGTAATCTAAGCCACAACAATAAGACTATGTATGGGGCTGGCTTAGGGCAGCAGTGTTAACCACTGTTCAATGAGGCCGTCGCCATTTTAATATTCTAATTATACTATAGACAGGTTTACGTGCAAAACACTGGGGGGAGTCATTTTGTCTCACTGTTCTATTGGTCACTTCCGGTGCCTTATTGTTGCCTATGCCAACTCTGGTACTGGACCGAGGTTCGAGCACACAAAACACACAAAACACACACCAGTTCAAAATCCGACCACTAGATGTTGGTCTGTGACAAGTTACACATTGCCCACCTTGCTTCGTTCATCATTTTGTATAAATATTGATGAAATGCAGTCGATATCCGACTTAAAGTTACTCACCGAGTGGTCACATGTTGTTCTAAACTAATAGGCTGACTGCTTCTACCAGTAATTCCAAAAAGAATGAGAAAATGGAACGGGTTGCACTGATTATTAAATCATGTATTTTTGGGTTACGGATCCGCACGAGAGCATTTGGGTGTGGAATAGCACACCACAAGTTACCACCATCCGTTTTAAATAACACGGTAGGTGTGTGCTCCCACTGAATAGACATGTTGAAAAATGGCACCGGAAGTTCCGAGTGCAAATTTAACCGGAAGTACCCCCCCGAACTCGTCTAGACAGATTAGCATTGGGATTCATTAATTATTAAGCGAAGCATCGTATTTTCTGTGGTATTTTCCCTTTTGCTTGCTTTTTTATTTTAATGTTGAAATCTAAGAAGCAGAATTGAATAGTCAGAGATGGCAAAAGTACCAGGATTTCTGACTTGAGTAAGAGTAGAATACATTAGTAAAAAAAACGACTCGAGTGGGACTACAAGGTACCGATCCTAATATCTACTTGAGTTAAGTAAAGACTACAAGCTGAGAAATGTACTCCAAAAAGTATTTTTGAAAGTAAAAATACAGGCTCGAAAATGTACTCAAAAGTATACTTGAAAGTATAAAGTACAAAGTACTAAAGATACAATTTTATGTAAAATGCATTTTTTATGTTAGTTTGTCAATGTTACTGTTTGAGTAAATGACTAACAACCTAGCCTAATTTAGCTTATATCTCGGGACTAAATGAAAACCACTTATTAACTTAATAACTGGGACTGTACTCTGTGCATCGGCGCCCCCTACTGATGCATATTATACATCTTGTCCTTTCCCATCTGTGTGCAAAAAAAGAAAATAAGAAGCCTGTTTTGGTAAAAGTAAGGAGTAGAAGTACAGATATTTTTGTTAAAATGTACTCACTACAAGTAAAAAGTAATCACAGGAAAAAGTACTTTTAAAAGTACAGATACTTGAAAATTGTATTCAAGTACAGTACTTGAGTATTTGTACTTTGTTATTTACCATCTCTGCTAATAGTATATATTTTCCAAAACATTTGGCAACAATTATGTTGTCCCTCGTTTTAGCCAATGTATCACTAGTAAAAAGTTGACACGTGGAACACCCTGGTTTACATGGCACATGGCTGCATCAATCAGTCGGTGCCGCGCAACAAACTAGGCCAATTAGGCCGACTGTTGTCCACACCACACCATACGGGGCCCTTAGCGTTCAGAAAGTGGAGCATCTATATGCTTACAGAACCCAACCGAAATAGAGGATATAGGGAATGGGACGTTGTAGAACCGAGGCCAACCCATTTGCAAAACACGAGATAACGAGTTGTGTTTTCTCATAGCGGGCAGGTACGGGAACGCAGCCAAGCCATTAGGACGGTGTTTGTGTGTGTGTCTGTGTGTACCAGTCGCTGCACAGCTCAGAGGCTGCAGGGTGCGCGGAGTTGCCAACGCGGGCGAAAGCAGCCGAACTGAGTGATCAGTGGCGCTCCCTACGCTCCTGCAACCAAACAAATGGCCGGAAACAAAGAAGGCTATTTTTTTTTTTTAGTTATGTCTGCATATTTGGCTATTGTTAGTGCCTCAGTATATCGGCCGGTCGGCAGTCTTAAGGATGGTGCATATGTAGGGAGGTAGGTTGCCAGGTCTCGTGACCATGAAGAGGCAAAGCAAACTGCTAGTGCTATTCTGACGTAAGACCTTGAGATATTTTGGGTGTTTAACACCCAAGATACATTTGTAAACAGCTTCACGTGAGTTCTGCAGTCACTCACTGATTGGAATAATATTTGGCCATTCAGGAAGCAGGACAAGGATATAACCAGGGCAGCCTTTCGGCGCGGAACATTTCTGTGTGCATGCGTGTGGCACATTCGCTCCAGACCCGCAGTTAAAATATCGGAAAAGAAGAGAAAGAAAAAGTACAATAATATAATATAGATTATGGTGATAATAATTGAAGAATGGCAGCGAGAGGGAGGTGGAGAGGGGAAAGAGAAAGAGTTGGCGAGTCAAATTCCGCCAAATTCAGCGGTTGCTGCCAATGTATCCAAAAAGTCACAATGCATCCTGCCGTTCCTCTGTGCGGGTCGAGAACACCTCGACTGGCAGGGCTTGGCTCGAATTATTTAGCGCGCGCTCGAACCCGCTTGCTGCATTCATATGTACCGGGTCAACTAGGAAACGAGTTCCATCTTGGTTGAAATGAGTCGAACCCGGGATAAACACGTTGGTTCAAATACAACCTAAGACACAGCAGTCAAAGTGTCCAGTTTCTCCAGCAACAATGTCTGGGAGACTATTTCCGTTTACTTCCATCGTCAGTCGTCAAGCCCCATGCATCTTGGGCTCCATCTTGTGGACAGAAAAGGAAGCGAATGTAATGGCGTTTTAAACCCGGGTTTCACGTTAAGAGTTGCACTGAAGTTTAAAATTCCACCAAATATATTTTCTATAAACCATATCTAAACTTAACATTCACACTATGAGGAACCTTAAGAACGAATACAATTTTTGCGAACTGGTTCAGGACCGATATTTCAGTGGCGGAGCAGTTCCGAAAATGAAAACATTAAACATAGGCATGCCTGAACCGTTTGGAATGGAACGTTTTAGAAATAATTTTGTTTTCGAGCCCCGGTTTACACATTTAAGGCCACCAAGGACTACTGGCAGTATACAGGTGTTGCAGATAGGCCACGGAATGCGTTTTGTAGTAAGGAGGAGTAATTTGTTCTTTCCCCAGACGGTGGAGCCTAGCCCTACTCCATGCTTTACGGCTGTGAAGCCGTCAGTTCTGTTCGTCTTTCAGCACCATGGACAGTGTCGTTTGTGCAACGCTCTCCACTCTCTTGCTAATGTGCTATGATCTATGGGCAGAGTTGAGTGGTAAAGTACTGGTGGAAAGAGTACTGAAAAATTGTAATTGAGTAAAAGTATCGTTACTTTGCTTAAATTGTACATATTATCATATTCAAATTACACCCTTTAACTAGGAACACGCTCCAAGAATGCAGGCTATATGTTAAGCTACATTAAGCTATGTTATACCCAGTTTTTTTGTTTTAGATTTGTACACTAGAAATGGTGAAGATGCTTCTCAGAAAATTAAAAATTACTCATAAAAAGTAATTAATTACAGTAACATGAGTAAATTTAATTTGTTACTTTCCACCACTGGGTAAGACTATATGTAATCACATTACAGTAAACTAATCAGGTGACAAAAATCTATCCTCTTAGATAACATTTGTATTTACCAGGAATATGAGATTATATGCACTAATTGTTGATAATCATTATGAACATCAAATTGATGCCACTGTAGTAGCTTGTCACTTACAACAAACCACAAAACACACTTTGGTGCCAAAACACAGAAGAAGAAATTATAAATCATGGGAAAGCATGAATTAAGCAACTTGATTGCATTTCAAATGAATCTAAAACTAATGGAATGCAATCGGCCAGGATTGTGGCACCCCACTGGTAGCAGGGGGATACCCGCAGGGGATACCCGCAGAGTCCTGTCTACCTTTGTTCTATTGATGCATACAGGCACACACCCCCCCTCCTGTGATTGTCGGACGGCCACATTCCCGGACCCACATCTCAACGGGTCCTGAAACCTGGTGTGGCCTGGCCTATTTGAGCTTGTGGAGAAGCGATTTTTCGGGTTGGATGTACATGTGAACTGTGCTGGCCTTAAGTAAGTGTGCTGGGTGAATGTGTCTTACAGACCTCGCCACTGAGCCAGCATGACTCACCCTAATTTTTGAATTCCTTTGCGGAGGGAACTATGGATGTACCAGGTGAGAGAGGAAAACAGAGACAAATACACACCAAGCGAGAGAGGAAGGCATAGATCAGGGCTCTGATCCGGTTCAAGGAACGAAAACGAAAACAAACAGAATTTTACAGAATTTTATGAGGAGTGGAAACGGAAAGAAAAAATATGTATTTAACTGTTCTGGAAAAGAAACGGAACAAATCCACAAAACCGGTTAAAAACTTTTTTTTTCAGTTTCTGTCTAAATATTTTAACATATCCTTTCCTTTAGTCCACTTTCACTGTGAGTCGGCAAGCATCCGGGGCTCCATCTTGTGGACAGACGAAGAAACAAATGTAATGGCGATTTAAACCCGGTTTTCACGTTAATACAGTTACCCTGAAGTTTGAAAGTCCACCAAATATATTTTGTATAAATTATACCTAAACTTAACATTGCACACTATAGAGGAGGAGCTTTAAGAACGAACAAAATTTTTGTTTTCCGAACCGGTTCAGGACCGATATTTTGGTGGCGGAATGGTTCCGAGAACCTCCTACTGCAGCACCTCCGTTATCTTCCTTGAAACATTATGTTATTATCAGCAGGGAAGTGTTAGCTCCTCATTTGAAGCCAGCTGTCGTCATTTATACACATTTATTCTAACATTGTAATATATTTATTATTTGTGTGTTTCCCAACACGCACAGAGACACAGCCGTTGTCAGCCACCTCATGAAACATCTGTCGGTGCGAAGTTTTTGTGATGTGTGAAGTGCAGTGTCTGCAAACATCTGTGGAGACATGCAGAGCGACGCCTCAGCGGGACACCGCGTGTGTGTGTGTGTGTGTGAGCGCGGTGAAGCTGCTAGTCTGTCCCTTTGAACTGTTCCAGTGTTGTAACAACAAGTCATCCTAAAGCATTACTTCAGGCACTAACTCTTTGCCGAGGTACGGGAAAACACCAGCGAGAATTCATAGTGAAATATGTTATTCCCGGATCCTAGGTGAGTTTGATTCATACAACTCGTTCCTGCATGCTTGCGCTCACTCTGACACAGCACAGCTATACCATGCTAGCATAGTTTGGCCCCACAGACCCAAATGGGGGTGAAGAAAGAAGTAACTTAAATTTTTCTGCATTTGATTTTATGCAAGCAAACGTTGAACATCTAACAACTCCCCTGCTTTGGAAAAAGAATCATCTCACATGGGACGGAGGAAGCTGGAGTGCAAAGGTATTTAATAGCACCTTGATGGAGGTGCGGGTAAAGTTGTTTGTGGGTCCTCCGATAGAGGAGGGGATCCGCCGTCCTGGGAGGATGCCCATCTTTCAAGTACCTGTTAAACGAAATCGTTGTTGATTTTTCTTTTCTTAACAAGGATGGAGGGGGAGCCTGGCTACAAAACCGCAATAGAACACAACTAAGGAAAAAACACAATTGTTAATTTGGAGCTTCAGGTAGACATATGCAATGCAATTTCAAATTGTATTAATATATGCAGAGATGGCAAAAGTAGCCAAATTTCAAATTGTCCAAGGTGAACTTGCTAAAACGCTGATGATAAATAACACATTTTTTGACCCATATCTTATGAAAGAAATTCGGTTCAATGTAGCTTTGTGTTAGTGATTTTCTACAAGTGAGTTTCTTTGAGTTTCACACCTTTAATGTCAGAGGTGAGAGTAGGGCAAAGGACACCATAGTGTAGCCTCAGTCGGCGATAGTTGGGGAGGGGGGGGGACGTGGCGCGTACAGCCGCACACACTAAACGCGCTGTTTTCTACAACGGCTTGTCTGAAACCCCTTTTCATCGCACACCCGGAGAGACAGAGAGATGTTTTTGCGAGAGTAGTCATACGCATGCAAGTGTTTATGCAAAAATGTGTGGTTGAATAAAATTATCATGTGCAGAGTTTTGCTTTTCGCAACCTTTACTCTTTTTTTTTTCCTCCCCTGAAAGATAACAGGCTCACCTGCAGCGGATGAGGCATGCTGAAATTGTTTCCGTTCTTTTTTTTTTTTTCGTTTCTTTTTAATGATATGTTGCACCTAGAGCCATCATAAAGCAAGGGGGTGTACTCTGTGTTGCATATATGAATACACAACAGCGAATTGCTCCAGCGAGACGTCAGCCTCCTGCTGAACTGAAGTGATCACTTGAATTTGAATGAGTTCTCCCCAGAAATATGAAAGTATATACCGGCAATATATATAGAGTAGGGAGTATTCTAGGAGCCGAAAATGTATAAGGTTATATAGGGAACTACGTGTTGAAATGTAGTTATGTAAATTAATAAAAAAAAAAAAAACGCTACAAAAAAACACAAAAAAACTTGAAGCACTCAGAAGCGCATAGCCATAGGGTCAATTATGTAAAATCCATCTCTAAAGTTGTTCCTTGGGCCAATGCCCACCACCGCTGGTAAAAAGAAAATCGTGAAAACCTGTCCATAATGTATTTATTTATTTTCACAGCTACAAGGTCCTGGGTTCGAATCCCAACTCGGACAGGTCCTTTCTGTGTGGAGTTGACATCTTCTCCCCGTGTCTGTGTGGATTTCCTCCGGTTCACTCGGGTTTCCCCCAACACCAAAAACATGTTCTAGTTAACCTGCTCCAGTCAGTGCCCCTGGCCAAGGCACTGGCTCAGAATCTGGAGTTGGCCCCTAGGCGCTGCACACACAGCTGCCCACCGCACCTCAGGGATGGGTTCAACTCGGAGGATGAATTTCACTGTACATGTATGTATGTGTGACGAAATAAAGTATGAGAAAGTATGAAAAACAAAGTTTGTTCACAGAAAGACAAACAAACAAACCAACAGAGATGGGCAGTAACGCATTACATTTACTCCGTAACAATTTTTTAATGTCCTTTTTCACTTTTGGAGTACATTTTTCACAAGTTGCTTTCTACTTTTACTCAAGTAAATTTGTGGTGAGATGTCAGCAGTTCGCTACGCGTTATATTAACTTGGCCTTTAGCGACACCCTTTGGGAACTGTTGCTGTCATATCTCTCTCCCTCTCTCGGGTGCTCTCTCTCTCTCTCTCTCTCCCTCTCTCAAAGTTACTCAGTACTTTCACTATTTAAGTAACTTTTTTGTGGAGTACTTTTTTACTTTTACTTAAATTACTATTTGGATGACTACTTTTTACTTTTACTTGAGTAATATTTTGCTGAGTTAACAATAGTTTTACTTAAGTCATTTCTTATGGCTACTCTGCCCATATCTGCAAACCAACAAATGTATGCAAACAAAACATAACCTCCTTCCGGGAGGTAAGTACTAAGTGCCTTATATGAACGCTAATCCCCCCAGGGGGATTTGCCGACAGCCAGGTGTAATCTAGCAAATCTGCTAATCCTGTGTATATCCATCTTTTCACGACCCATGTAACACTTTGCAATGAATGCCATATCTCTTGCTATGTAACATGTTGGAATGACTAACAGCTCTGTACTGTCTGTCGTTAAATTCATTTCATTCATTACTGGTAAATGTGAACTGTCCAAAGAAAACAAAAAAACCCCAAAAACGTTACCTTTTAATCTAACAAATTTAAAAGGCAATCTGCTAAAGCTACACAAACCTGCTAAAGCTACACATGTACAATGCACCAATGTCTACAGAGAAAAAAAGGTTTAAATAGAGAGATTGTAACAGGAGAGTCACATATAGAGACAGTAGTCCACATTGATCGGGCCGCGTCTCTCTGCTATAAAGAGACAGCGTGTGAAGGTTTTGATGGGAAATAAAAGGTTAGATGATGCCCTCCGGGGGCCGCTTGGTGAGTCAGCCCGGCTCTACCCGTACACATTCAGGAAAACTCCATGTCAGCACATTTCAAAAATACTCTCCATAATAATAAAGCAAAAATGCAGCTATTAGCGATGTGTGGCTCTACACATTCTTTGCTTTGATTTCCCTGCTAATATTGAGAGTGGTTTGGGATGAGCGTATCTCGAATTAGCTTCCTGTTCATTTTGATCACGGAAAAAATGTTTCTTCCTCGAGGCTGAAATAGCAGGGTTGGCAGTTTTAAAAAGTTATCCCTTATGGTTACAAGTTATTCGGGCCAAAAGTGAGACATGATTTTTCAGTTTTGTGCATGTGACCATCAGAACAGCCAATCCGGTCTGAAGCGGCAATATGGCTGCCTATTTAAGGTTCTTCTAAGGTGCTTCTAGTTTTTATGGCCAACCAAACCTTTGACATCATGGAGGAGCTCTTCATGCGCCACCACGATACCGACGACTCTGACATTCCTGACGCTGACCCGCTTTTTTCCGCCCCCCTGGGCTTGTCCACCGCTGGCTACCCACCCAGACGGAACCACCCAGACGGAACCATCCTGACGACCAGCAGCACCCTTGGCGCTACCATCACCAGTTCCAGCCACGATCATCGAGGATTCCACAGCTGCCCCCCCCCCACCAACTTCAACAACACCAGCAGACCCCCAGCCACCGACCAAACCAACGGCACCACGGGGACAAGGATATGCGCAGAGAAAACAAAACGGTAACACTTTATAATAACGGTCTGCTATTAATGATTAACTAACAGTTAACTAACAGTTAGTTAATGTTAGTTAACTGTTAATTTTGATTAACTAACGTTTAACTAACAGTTAACAAACATTTTGGTCAAACATTTGGTCAAACATTGTGATCCTTTGCCTTCCAGCCGCTAGTGATGGAGGGTCTGTGAGTGTGGAGAGGGTATCTTGACTTCCAGGGATTGATCATGGAAACCTGACCTGGGGTGCATACTTGGTTGTGGTGGCTATGGAGATGCAGCATTGTTATTGTTTTACAAATGCATGACTAATGGTAATGGAACGTTGCTCATTGTCAACGTTTTACTAACACAAATAAAAACAGCAACCCAGACACTCTAAATAGCATTCTTAATGTTTTACTAACACATAACTAACAACAACCCACACACTTTAAATAGCATTGTTAATGTTTTACTAACACATAACTAACAGCAACCCAGACCGTTGAAATGAAGTTGGGTACAGCATTATTAATGTTTTACTAACACATAACTAACAACAACCCACACACTTTAAATAGCATTGTTAATGTTTTACTAACACATAACTAACAGCAACCCAGACCGTTGAAATGAAGTTGGGTACAGCATTATTAATGTTTTACTAACACATAACTAACAGCAACCCAGACCGTTGAAATGAAGTTGGGTACAGCATTGTTAATGTTTTACTAACACATAATTAACAGAATTAACAGCAACCCAGACACATTAAATAGCATTGTTAATGTTTTACTAACATATAACTGACAGCAACCCAAAATGAAAGTTGGTACAGCATTTCAAATACACAGAGACGGTGTCATTACAAAATCTTTATTTAAAACAACATAAAACTTGTATAAAATG
>OMKY01052833.1:0-11056 GCA_900302395.1 Bregmaceros cantori | reverse complement strand
CTATGGCAGCTAATGTCCAGTTGCCAAATATCATCACTTTTCTATATGATGACAAGGAATCGGTTATGGAGATAGAAGTTATGCTGACTGCAATGTACTATGTCTGTGCAATAACAGGGTCATAGGAACGGTCCTACAGTGTTTTGTGTATATTTGTATGTATATATGTGTGTATATATATGTAACATATTAGGGACAGGCACAGATAAGCTCTTTAGCTTCTGCCTGCTCCCCTTTTGGATCCAATTTGGATTGCTACACTGCTGTGAAACATGTGTTGTCGGTGGGACCGAAATAAACCATTCATTCATTCATTCATTTCTAACATATTTCAAAACCATCCATCAATGGATGTGAAAAAACTGAAAAAAATAGATCATATCCAGAGAAATTCTGGTAAGTTTCAAGCAGTCACACATGCAATGTACACCCCAACTAATAGTCAAAATAGATAGACATTGGACATGCACACCGGGTTACACCATGCACACCCTTCTGTGTTTCTGCAGGGGGAGTTTGCGGAAGGGGGGGCACACTGACCTGTAGATGAGGAAGCTGGAGATCCCGAATATGATCAGAGCCAAGCCAGAACCAACAGCTACGATCCCCAAGACGGGTAGGTGAGCTGCGGACGCAGTCCAGAGTCCGATGATGTTCAATCTTGTATTAAACTCCTTTTGTTCTCATAACTTACTTTCTCAGTTTGGCATTAGATTCATTGAAAGGATTGGTGTTAAAATCCCTGGTATTGCACCACAGGAAGGGTAGGCGCTGGACAGCTTTTGCAGTGGGACACATCATCAGTTGTGTACCCCAGCATCACAGGGTGTTTCGGCCATATATCACAATACACCCTCCGCCGAGGCAGGCCCACCACAGTTGATCAGGTCTGGGTGTGTGTCCCACTGCTAGCTGTTCTTAGCAGCCCAGATGTTATCGCCCCTCTTCAGCCACAGCCAATGGCTTGCCCTCTCTGCAGTATTGGCCAGCTCCTTGATGGCTTGCCTGTGTGGAGCTGGCCAATACTAAAGTATTACTAGTAACTAGTAACTATATTAGAGTAAAGCTCCACCGAACATTTGTACTGAAGGCAATGGCAAGTATTTGACTGTATCAACTTGGCTAAGATCTGATAAAAACATGTGAATGTATGTTGCCTTTTCCGCTCACGTTGAAGTCACCTTTGTCCATACTAGGGGTTTTCGAGGGGACAATTCAACCAATCATTACAATTACTGGGGTAAAATGGACACGTATCAGCCCCAGTGGACCAAGTGTGATTGCAATTGACGCCACCGGCGAACATGTACATTTGTTGTACACAGCTACATTTCCCAGCAGCCCCAGGACCCGGAAGTTACTTATAGGCTACAGAAATGTAATCACTTCATTCTTTTGTCATTTCCAACAACTCTGCAAAATTCCATCCAGATCCTTGCACACGTCCCGGCACAGGTAATTGAAAGTAAATTGTTAGCCATTAGCCCCGGAGGCGTGGCATGACATGTAGTGCCTTATGCTTCTGCTGTGACTCGGTTGCTCCCCAAAAGCCCGTTTTGCTTGTGCCGTTCACACTGCTTTGGCCTCCATAAACAGCAAAAAAAGTATTTTTTTGTCTAACCCGCCAGAGGAAACAACGCCACGACACCAGCCGACGCCACAGCGATTTCATTCCGTGGAAGTATTTCAAGATGGACGAATGCCCTATTTTGTTGACATGTCGGCGTGGGCCTACCACAAATGCCAGACAAAAGACCCTTTGTACGCTGGTCGCGATAGACACGGGTTATGTAAAATAAATAATGCAGCGACCCATCGCACAGTAACCTGGTCTATGGTCTGGCTTCCCCATTAGAGGCATCCGAGCCGTCTGTGTTAATTCCATTTGACAACCAGAGTTTCTAATGGTGGCTCGGACGCCTGCCTGGGGAAGGTGTTTAAGGCTGCTCTAGGGAAGTCCCAGGACACGGAGAGTACATGAAGAGTCTATGGCTGTGTCCGAAATCTCCCCCTATTCCCTATAGAGTGCCATAGTAATAAAAGGTGCACGCCATTTTGTAGGGGTATCTAAATACTCCATGTACCCTATATAGTACACGCAAGTTATCCAACGATGCACCGCGAAAAGTAGTGAGCATCAATGTACCCTAGACCAAGCAATATAAACCATAATTACATAGCGAGACACATTAAAAATGACCTGAACTGCAAAAACATGATACGGCGGGACTTACACATTAACAACATTGACAATATATTAAACTGCCCTTATTACTTAAATGTATATCTATTATCTATAGGCATCTGTTCATCTAGCCAAGATTGAGTTTGATTGAAATCAATCAAAACTAATTAACGTCAACAACAATTAATCAAAACCGGTAGTTATTTTTTAAACTAGGCCAAGATTGAGATGAATCTTGATCTCCTCTTTCTTCTCTTTTTTTCCAGTCCTCCATTAAAGGAGTTGTGTAACCAATCCCAATTACTGTCCATAACTGGACAATCAAGGTTGGAAGGTGGTTAGGTAAATAGCTGCTATATTTCTTAAATCAAAATCTAAAAACAAAATCACTTTTGTGAAGCACCTTGAGGCAGCTTTGGCTGCGATTTTGGTGCTATATAAAAATCTTGAGTTCAGTCAATAGTGACCGACCAACTCTAGTGTCCGAAATCTCGGCTGTTGCTGTTGAGTGCACTATAAGTGAGTGCACTATATAGGGAGTAGAGCGTAGTCGATAGGTAGTGATTTCGGACACAGGCTATGTCACTCAGCTGCTCTCCAGTTTCCCTGCTCAAACTGTTACCCCTACGATCTGCCCCTACGTCCCGTGCCTGGGTGAGGTGGAAGTAAGTAAGCTTCTAATGAATGCATTAATCATCACTCCAGGGAGAAACTTAGCCAAACTGATCAAGGGGACATATTCAAATATTATAGTTCAATTCTAAGAGGTCAAAGGTCAACACAAAAAAAGACAATGGCTGTGTCCGAAATCGCTCCCTATCCCCGTTAGTGCAGTATATGGGGCGCACGCCATTTTGTAGGGGTGTCCGAATTCTCCATGAACCCTAAAGTATCCCACAATACACTGTAAAAAGTAGTGAGCATCGGATGTACGCTAGATGAAGCAATATAACCCATAATGCATTGCAAGATGTTTTAAAAATGACTTAAACTTAAAAAAAAATGGTGCCGCGGGAGTAAATAGCGACCGACTGCGACAAATCGTTATACATGTAAGTACTTCTGACTTTTTCTGATGGTTGTTGAATTTTATCATTATATTTTTTATATTACATTTTATTATAATTTTGACGCAACCAACTCAAGTGTCGAAACTCCCGGACGTTGCTGTTGAGTGCACTATAAGTGAGTGCACTATATGGGGAGTAGGGATTAGGGCAAAGGGAACGATTTCGGACACAGCCAATATCATTACATAATGAATGGCCTACCGTCATTACAAGAAGGGTCATCTGTGGAGAACACACACGGGGGGTTGTCCAGAGGCGGAGCACCGCCCGCCCAGTGGATCTTCTCTGTCTGGGACCAGATGATCTCCTTGTTGCTTCCATTGTAGAACGCCACCACCTGCACAGGCCACAACACATCAGTTAGCATTGGGTTGGAATCAGGGCTTGAAAACGAAATTATTTTTAAAACGTTCCGTTCCGAACGGTTCAGGTAGGTCTCTCTTAAACGTTTTCATTCTTGGAACCGTTCCTCCACCAAAATATCGGTCCTGAACTGGTTCGGAACTCAAACATTTTGTTCATTCTTAAAGTTCCTTATATTGTGCAAAGTTGAGTTTAAATATAGTTTATACAAAATATGTTTAGTGGACTTTTAAACTTCAATGCAACTGTATTATTGCCATTACATTCACTTCCTCGTCTGTCCACAAGATGGAGCCCCAGATGCATGGGGCTTAATGACTGACAGTGAAAGTTTGATGGATGCACAACCGGAAATAGTCTCCCAGACATAGGATATGTTAAAATATATAGAGAAAGGAAAAAAAAACGTTTTTAACCGTTTTTGTGGATTTCATAATGTTCCGTTTCTGTTCCGGAACATTTGAAGAAATATTTTTTCGTTTCTGTTTCTGCTCCTCGTAAAATTCCATACATTTCCGTTCGTTTCCGGTTTTCGTTCCTTGAACCGGTTCGGAGCCCTGGTTGGAATGAAACGACATTGTTGAACCGTCCCTCCACAGTAGGCTTGGCGAATATAACCATAAAATCAAATATTGCAGGTGGGCGCGCACTGGGTAGAGAGCGTGTCCCCTAGACCATAGGTCGAGCAGTGCTGCAAGTTCGAATCCCCTGTCCGGCTTTTCTGCAATGTCTCCCCCCCGACTCTTCATCCCAGTTTCCGATTTAATCCTGTCACTATCTCTCTCAATAAAGAATGAAAAACAGCGCTTGCGCCCAAAAAAATAACGGAAAAAAAAAAGTTCAAATATTGCAATATTTCTCTCTCACTGGCCTGGGCCTCTCAGATACACGGAAACATATTTCCGTCCAAAACTGTACGGCCTTAATCTGTGTTTTGTTATTTTCTTAGCAGACTGCCATCAAAACCAAAAGCAGATTTGTCTTTCTTCTGATACACCAAGTCAACAATTACATGTATGTCAAATATCTTTTTTTATTTTCATAAGCTAAATGGAGCTCGATAAATGTGACTCGTATGTCAGAAATTGTAATCCGGGGGGCACGCAGTAGAGTGCGTCCCCCAGGCTACACGCCGAGCAGCGCCGTGGGTTTACATACTCTCTCCGGCCTTTCTGCAATGCCCCCCCCCACACTCCTCATCCCAGTTTCCGATTTAATCCTGTCATTATCTCTCTCAATAAAGAATGAAAGACGGTGTATGCGCCCAAATATTATTATTTTTTTTTATGTTATCTGTAATTCGTAAAAGTAATGGAGGGATTAAATTCCATTAGTTTTAAAACACATTTCAACATTTCAACTCATATCAAGTCAACAACGACATGCATGACAAAGATTTTCTTTAATTTATCTGCAAAATTGAGCTCTATACATGTGACTCGTATGTCACAGCTTAAGACACATTTCATGAAATGGATTCTGAAAGTGGATGACTGTAAACCTGTAATCAATTACATAATTAAGAAATGTAGTACAGCCAACAGTTGTGTTAACTAATTACTGTAATCTGATTACATGTAGTCCATCGCTACCTCAACCCTGACAGTAGCCCTGACAGTAAGTTAATTTGATTTTAGCCTTTTCTTCCAGTAGTGAGCAAACAAACACATTACTTTTTCAAAAGGCGTAATCAGACTAAAGTTAACCAAATAACGTAATAAATGAGTTAGGATTAGTCACATGCATATTAAGGTTAATACTGTTTTCATTGATTTTGTACATTATTTATGTTTTTACATTTGGATTACCTTTTACAAAAAATTGAAGCATTTCTATAACGATGATTTGCCATCAACTGCCTCTGTTCAACTCATAATGTTTCTGGAAAACTGCCTTGAATTAAATAAATTAAATCATTTGGAACTCATTAAGTTATTTGTTGTAAACTTGGAATTCAAGTTTTTTCTTTTTTAAGTAATGCAAAAGTAATCATTGATTTGATTACTTTTGGATTACTAATGTCATGTATTTTGTTTGACCTTAGTTTATTTAATTCAGGATGAAATCAGGCTATACATTGCAATGGATCACCTACAGTGTATTGCAAATTATTTGATATGAATAAAAATGTTCTAACGAGTAACTAAAAAAACAAAAAAAGTAAAAATGATATGGGAAGTTGCTTCAGAAAGTATGGTTTACTCATGTCCTGTTTCACTAGAACATGAATTATCGACGTGTCAGCTTTTGTGTTTGCACTATTACCAAACTTCATATGGTTTCACAAGACATCCACTTGGCTTAAAACACGAGACAAATATTTTGCAGTTTGGCAAATGCAGCTTAAACCCAAGTGTTCTGTGAACCCAGCGAGCCCAGAAATATTTTATGGGTCTTTCAAGTGGAAAATGCAAACAAAACCAAGCAATAAAAGCAACAGAGGTAAATTGAAGGCACCAACCTTTGGCACAGAGCCACGGTAAGGGCTCACAACTTTACTGATGTTATCAATCAGTTGTTAAGACATGCGCCTCTTTTTTTCTTTTATACTTTTATTTTTTTTAGAGAAGTTACGTAGTCAGCAACAACGCACGCCAAGGTTGACATACCAGAGGCGGCAGAAAGCACTGGAAAGTTGAGGAGCCGTGAGCGTCTTGAAGGACATGTGGTAAACACAAGCTTATAAAAGGAACTTCCCTCATTAGGGGCCAGGGAAAACTACTGACATTCTTTACTTAGAGCGCAGTTACTTGTGTGAAAATAGCCAGCAGTAATAACAAGCGATTACTCGACTAATCGTTACAACACACTGTTAACAACTGAATTTTATAACTATATTTATTACAACATTAACTTGAGATGGCATGATATTCTCACGTCTTTTACATATTTTGCAAATTTGTATCAGGTGAATAGTAAATTGATCTTCAGAGGTTTTCGCAGAAATGGTATACCAAGTGCGCAGCAACTGTGTGAAGCAAGCGATACAAATACACCAATATACCAAATAGGCCTACACCAGAAAGGCGGAAATCGTTCAATACCACTTCCAGAACTAGCAATCCAAACACGATGGAAGTCGTAGACTGGCAGTAGGGCACACCGGGCATTTGCCCGGTGGCCTGATGGACTATAGTGGCCTGGCAGGCCTGCAGCTTTTTTTTAAACAACCTACAATGTATAATAAAAAAAGATAATACATTTTAAATATAGCTATGGTGGTTGATATTCATCATTGATTATGGCCTGGTACAATGAGGTGAAGTGAGGGCTAATTTTTGCTAATTTTTATTTCATTCAGTCCAGTTAACCCTTAATCTCGGGTCGAGATTGAGAAGAAAGTCATATCTACTGATAGCCTGATCTTGGGTAAAAATGCCCAGCCTGAATAACCTCCCCAGTTCAGTCCCGATGGAAGCATCAGTAAAACCCAGAACTATCACGGGGGCATGGTATAGGGTGTTTTTGTCAGTGTCTAAAGAATTGGAAGGTGCTGTTCCTGTCCAAATTTCCCTTGGGACGAATAAAAATAATACTGAATCTTGTGATCAGCTGGAAACGGTCAGTAGTTTTAAGTACCTCGGACCCATTGTCACAGACCAAGGGTCACAACATTAAATCATCAGCATGACACAAACATCAGCGGCTCTAGCAAAACTAAGGACAATTTGGCAGGAGAAGAATATTTACATCAGCTCCAAAATCAGACTGATGACCACACTAGTGACGTTAATCTTTCTGTACCCTTGTGAGACGTGAACCCTAGCAGCAAAACTAGAGAGAGAAATTCAGGTCACAGAGATTAGATGTTTCTGCAGGCTCCTTGGCATCTCGTATAGAGAGCACGTCACCAACGAACAAGTGAAAGCCAGAATAAAACAAGCCATTGGAACATGAAGATCTACTAACCAGTCAAAAAACGGAAACTAAAATGGTACAGTCAACGAAAAAACAATCAAAAAGAATCCTTCAAGGCACAGTGGCAGGTGAAAGGAGAAGAGGAAGACAGAGAAAACGATGGGAAGATAACATCCAAGAGTGGACAAGGTGCAGGCTGAGCGAAAACATACGAATGGTCGAGGACAGAGAGAGATGGAGAGAGTTGGTTGCAAAGTGGCGCCCCAATGGTCAGCCAGACTACGGGACTGGCCGCCATCTTGAAAGATGTTATGCTTTAAATAAAATTAAATGAATATGTTTTATCTTAAAACCCAAAAAAGCATTGTGAAACCTGGTCAGAAGTTCGAGACCAAACAAAAATACGGCCATCTTGAATTCAGCCACCTTGTAAGGGTTGGCCTCCAAAATTCCATCAGATGATGAAGCTAACCTAGATCATTAACACACTGAATCTGGGATAACTCCATCCGTTCAAAAGTTATCACGTTGACACAAGGGATCTTGCGTGGCGATGGCGCATCCCCATATGTTCCGTGCTTATATAGTTATATAATTAGCCTGCCAAGCCAAATGAGTGGTATGAGTGAACTATTCCTTCAACTTAGTGATTAATTATTATGTTCATGATCCATGATGATGATGAGTTATTTATTTACCCTCCGTTCTTCTACTGTTAACCTAGACCAGCCGAGTAAGGAATGTCATTATTATCATTACCATTTCTTATTATTGTCCTTATTTTTATCATTACTGGCTTAAACTTTCATTCAAAAACCATTTGGCTAATACCTTCAACTTTATTCTGTGCCTCCCAGCATATTGCTGCAATTGGTGTAATTGAGGGGCGAGCAGAAAAGTGCCTATAATTAGGACCAATTTTGTGCACCCAAATGCACACCATGATATATATTTTAATGAGTTGCAAACATGACCATAATGGAACACGGCTAATTTGACAAAACTGCCACGGATTTAGACTGTCTGCGTCACACACACACATGCCGCGCAGTGAACTCCTGCCAGCTATTAATGGACTTTATTTTAAAGTGGACTTGGGTTTAAACAGTTGGCGAGGGCCAAGAAGTCATGGAGTCACACAGCCTGTAAATAATAAGGTCACGAATAATACAAATATAAAAACATAATAATATGAATTATCTTCATAATAATATGAATTATCTTCTAATTAACACTAATTTGCACTCTAACGAGTGAAACGGATGAGAGCTATAGGTCTCTTCTAAACTAAAGGCATGTTTACACGACACAGTTACAGCTCTGCGTATACAATAGTAATATAGTACAGTAATACATCATCATCATCAGTCCTGTAGTCTGGCTGACCACCGGGGCGCCACTGAAGTCTTTGCAACCAACTCTCTCCATCTCTCTCTGTCCTCGGCCGCATGGTGTCGCTCAGCCTGCACCTTGTCCACTCTTGGATGTTAACTTCCCATCACTCTTTCTCTGTCCTCCTCTCCTCCTTCAACCTGGCACTGTGCCTTGAAGGATTGTTTTTGAGAGTACTTGGGATCTCGTTACATGTCTGTACCATTTTAGTAGATAGTTAGTAGATTTTCATATGGTCCAATGGCTTGTTTTATTCTGGCTTTCACTTCTTCGTTGGTGACATGCTGTCTATACGAGATGCCGAGGAGCCTGCGGAAACATCTCATCTGTGGCCTGAATTCTTCTCCAGTTTTTTAGTAATACAGCAGACAAGTAAATAATGAGCAACACACTATCAATCTTCCGTTTGATAATACTACTACTTGTCTGCTGTATTACTCCCATTCCTTCTGCCTGTGAGCAGAGACTGATGAAAATGAAAATAATTTACCAATTGTGATCAATGAAGTATTCTGATACTGACTCTGTTTCTGATGTTTATGTTATTTGGCCTTTGTTAATTTCTGGTCATAGTGTATATTTTTATCAGGACTTGAATTATTTCTGTTGCCTACAAGGCAGTTGGTCGCCCAGAAAACTGCTGATCATGGACCTCCTGTTTGTTGGACGTGAACAATGCAATCGGTTTCTGTCTGAGTCGGAAAAGCAAATTGCCCCTTTGGGGGACAACAATAAAATTGATTGATTGATTGATTGTGCGCCAGCGTTGGGGGTCTGTGGCATGGCTTTAACAACAGCAAGGACGCATAGACAGTGTTGGGCAAGTTGACTTTCACCATGAACTTGCTCAAATCTCAGTTCAGTCCTTGTAAAATTAATTTGTTCATTCATCGTTCATAGGTCGTCATTTTGAACTATGAACAGGTGGTTCTCCAAAATTAACTTTTTCTTCTTTTTTCGTTCATTTTTTTCGTTGCTGTCAGCTATAAATTGTCAACATTATCGACAGTTTACAGGCAGAACAAAAGACAATATGTAGCTGTTTTAACGTTGTGTTAGATCAGGGCCTGGATTGTCAGAGGTGGATAGAAACAGTGTAGTATGGAATGTGTTTTTTGCTTTATTGCTTATCATTCGGAAGGCTTTTGAAATCTGATATGAACTAATTCTGAACTAAAATACAGCTCCGTTCAACTTTTAAAAAGAGTGCATTCACAATTATATGTTCATCAAGAAAAATGAACGTTTTGCATACGCGTGTGGTATGGCCAGGGTGGTGGGGGGTGGGGGGGGGTAGTGTGAGAGAAGAGCTGTGATCTACACGAACCTAATAGAATGAATATTTGCCACGTCAACAGGCCATCTCAACATCACAGTGTAGAACAGCTTTTGACAATTGAAACGTTCCAGAGCAACACGCGATGGATGACAAATCGCGGCCACAAGGATCACATAAAACTTCACTCAAACCGATAATGTCAATAATGAAACGCACAGCCCCAAGATTCTGCAGAGTGTACCACAAAGTTGTGAGACACAATTGAAACATTCCACAATCACATCACGCAATGGATGACAAATCACTCTGCAGACAAACTTGACTCAAACCAATAATGTCAATCATCAAAAGCAGAGCCCTAAGATCCTGCAGTCACGTCAAGTGCTCCAGAGATTGGACTAACAAAATTTGCCTTGAGAGATTAGTAGTGCAGCTCAAAGGGCTTTAAGGCCCATTCATACCTCACGTAAACTACGGGTACGGATGAAGCGTTTCACACATTCTCTGTGAAACGCTCGGAACGGATGAAACGGAGCAATACTAATGGAAAATGTAGGGGAGCTATCGAGTATAAATGGCTGCTGTTGCACACGGTAACGTAAAAGACGTTCGGAGGTATGAAGGCGGCAACGCGTGGAACGTACGGATGGATTACGCATGTAATTGGCCACACGTAGGGTATGAATCGGCCTTTACACTTTACAGTGACCTCTCAATCACACATTTAGACACCAATGGCAGCTGCTGCCATAGAAGGCGCTCGCCACACAGTGGGAGCAATGGGTCATGGCGAGCGCGAAAATACTGTAAAACTAGACCTACGCAGTCGTCCTGAAACCCCAGAGATATTGTAGAACCATGATTTCTGCAGGATTCAACAGTTTCTTTCAAGGAATATATGTATATATA
>OMKY01052832.1:0-12135 GCA_900302395.1 Bregmaceros cantori | reverse complement strand
CATATTCCTTCATATTAGCTATACGAATCATAACACTACGGTTTGTCTGTCTAGAGCTTAATTATTTTCGTGAGTCCAATCCTTACTCACGTTATTCGGCCAGTATCTCTGGCATACTGTGAGAGTTCCACAACACTCTCCTTTGGCTTAATGCCCAGTTGGCATTATATCCAGTTCCACCAAGCACGCACCTTTAACATGCATCCACACATCCAAACTTCCATATTGCATGTTCAATGGTAGTTGTAAACAACTACCAGCAGGACCCGTAACAATGAACACTTTTTTGGATATCAATACATTTAGGCGGATCAAATATAATCCGCTTTAACCTGTATACATGGACTCTTACCAAGCGGATCTATATTTCAGCCGCGTTGACATGGTCAGAGTATTTTGGATTGGAATAAACTGTGAATGCTTCTTTGTCACGGCAGGGAGTGCCGCCAGAGTCAGGCGCGGACCCCCGTTCTCTGCCCAGTGTCCCGTCGTGCGCCGCCTGCCGATGGCATAGCCTATCATGGGAGGGCGGCGATCCTGCACCTGTGCCCGTCGTCCCTTCGCTCCTCGGACGCGGCCCGGACTTCAACCCGGACCCCGGGTGGTGCGTCGCGGATGGGAGGGTGGGTGCCGGCTCGTCGCCGCTGGCGCAACTCCAAGTGGGGAGAGCTAAAGCGTCCGACCTCGGAGTCGCACGTCGCGGAGTGATATCGGTGCGCGGATCGCCGACCGGCATAAATGTATTCCACTTCAAAATGTATTCCAATCCACTTGTAGCAGATCTGGAGGTGTATACATGAGCACTTTTGAAGCAGATCCACTTATACGCGGATTATATTTAGACTTTTCGGAACCATGTAAACGGGGCTAGTGAGAGAAAGGAAAAAAACAAAAAAAAAAGAAAACGAGACAGACAAATAAAGAGAATGCAGAGAATCAGAGGGATTGAGAAGAGAACTGCAATTGGATGAGCACAAACAGAGTGGTAGCAATTGCAATGGTAAAGAAGGCCACCTTCCTTCCTCACAAATAGAGAGAGAGAAAAAGAGGGAGAGAGAGATGGAGGGAAAGAGATAGATAGCAAGAGGGAGGGATGTGTTATCAGTGAATATCAGCTAGTGGCTAACAGTAATCTTGGAGGTGGGATATTATTTATTGATATATCGGTGGGTAGGAGAGGCTTATCTGGGCCAGCTGGCCTTCAACACAGGCGCCAAGGACATAGTGAACTTCACGTGCACTCCTAGTTCCAACACATGGGCCCAGGAGCAGATGCTGTTTAAAGGTGCAGTAGTCTAATTAAGAGATGCGGACTCGAGTCAAAAGACTTGACTCACGAGTCACTCAAGTCACTCGACTCGACTGGGACTCGTGGCCTAGATACTCTGACTCGACTCGGGAATCTGGGTCAATGACTCTCGACTCTCGATGAGTATTTGACAAGTCTTTCGCTCTTTTTCGGCTTTAAAAAAATCCATTCTTTTCCGCTTCCTTTCCATCCTTATTCATAATCATTGCATTGCTATATAAACCTGTATCACATGAACTAACTTTGAACTAACCATTCTGTGTGCGGTATATGCATGTAGTCAAATCTAGTTCTGCATTCAATTCCGAACTACATCTCTAAAAATTACTCGAGACTCAACTCGGACTCGACCCCTAAAGACTCGGACTCGACCCCTAAAGACTTGGACTCGACCCCTAAAGACTCGGACTCAACTTGGGAATCTAGGTCAATGACTCTCGACTCTCGATGAGTATTTGACGAGTCTTTCTCTCTTTTTCGGCTTAAAAAATTCCATTCTTTTCCGCTTCCTTTCCATCCTTATTCATAATAATAACATTGCTATATAAACCTGTATCACATTAGCTAACTTTGAACTAACCAATCTGTGTGTGATATATGCGTGTAGACAAATCTAGTTCTGCATTCAATTCCAAGCTACATCTTTAAAAATGACTCGAGACTCAACTCGGACTCGACCCCTAAAGACTCGGACTCAACTCGGACTCGACCCCTAAAGACTCGGACTTGACTCGGACTTGTGAGTTCGGGACTCGTGTACATCTCTGGTCTAATTACAACTCGGCCTATGCAGTCGTTGTGTTGTGTTATGGAATATACGAATATTCGGCCATGTTGAAAGTGTCGGCCCCCCGACTTCAAATCAGTTCATGAACCTACCCCAGAGCTTGAAGACACCGAGTCTGGGACAAATCCATCCATCCATTATCACGTTAATACGAGGGGATTTGCCACGACACGCAAAACCATTATATCCCCCTACTACGCTAAGGATATTAAAAAATACATGTAGTACCAACCAGAGACTTCTGGTGGCGACAAAGGATCAATCACGCAAGGGGGCTATGTGTGTTTAATCCTGTCACTATCTCTGTCAATAAATAATAAAAAACGGCGCTTGCTCCCAAGAAAATAACTGAAAAAAAAAGTTTTGTTTTACATTTCTCTTTCCTCATGGTCTAGTGAGAAAATTTGAGGAGACTCAGGACGATTAGGTACCTACTAAGCAGATATGGGCAGAGTAGCCATTAAAAGTATGTGTAAATTATGTAAAAGTATTGTTACCTCAGCAAAATATTGCTCAAGAAAAAGTAAAAAGTAGTCATCCAAATAAATACTCAACTAAAAGTAAAAAAGTACTCCACAAATAAGTTACTTAAGTAGCAAAAGTACTGAGTAACTTTCAGTAAAAAAATGAATTAAAAAAATTATCGCCCGAGAGAGACAGACAATGAGAGGGAGAGAGCGAGAGAGACACCATGAGAGAGAGACCGAGAGAGAGAAAGACAGAGAGCGTGAGCGACCGCCTGAGAGGGAGAGAGAGATATGACGTCAAAATTTGTGCCAACAGTTCCCAACGGGTGTCACTTAAGGCCAAGTTAATGTAACGAGTACCAAACTGCTGACATCTCAGTAAAAAGTAGGGCTTTTTTCACCTCAAATTTACTTGAGTAAAAGTAGAAAGTAACTTTTGGAGTAAATGTAATGCGTTACTGCCCATCTCTGCTACTATGAATCGACTACCGAAATAATCACCCGATTACAACTTGCACACAAGGGGGGACAAAGTTGCCGGGTAGAAAGAGGGACGTGGTCAGTCACGTTCGGGCTCTCAACCATTACAGACAGACGTGGCAGCGCGTTCTTTATAGCCCCCGTGATAGTTTATCATTGGAGAATGCCAGCTGGTTAAAGGTTGTCTCGTTCTGGGTAATGCAGACAATTGACATGGTCTGACATTTTGAAATGCCTGCTTGAAACGTGGAGACGATGAGGGTGTACGTGCGTGTGTGCTCGTTTGAGTGGGAGTGTGGATATGGAGGATATTTTGGGACTAGCACCTATTTGTGGAAGTACACTAGGCTTAGATAAGGGTATTACTTTGTATCAAGGTATTACCGGTTACCACGACAGCGCCCACATGGTATCCACTCCATGTGGCCGTATGCAGTCGTCTCCAACAACTCCCCCCACAACACAACCCCAGAAATATTGTAGAGTCATGCTTTCATTAGGATTCATCAGTTTCTTGCAAGGAATATAATATTCACATTATTCAATATATATTATATATATACACACACACACACACACACACACACACACACACACAATAAAATGAATACAATAAAAGCACTTAGTCAAGCTTCTGCAGTAAAGCTTCTGTAGTTGTGTGTTGTCGAAATGAAGGTATTGTCTTTCATACAGAGAGCTAACAGGCTAAAGGCTACTAGACATGTGAAGCTCGCTGGGCACGCATCGCTCGACGCGCGTCGCGGGAACTGCCGGAATGATGTCACCACGCACAAAATAGGACTACTGATTGGCACATTGCCATCCTGTGGCCAGTGAGAGTACAGCCAAGTGGCCACACTATATCTAATACATTTTTACACCACTTCTCCACTACAAAAAACTCAAGGCACAGTTTGACGCATCTCATTTAACACACACACACACACACACATGTGATTGGCGGGCCACGTTGCGTCACCTCCTCAGAGTGTGACCAATCGGCGACCAGCAAAGGTGGCCAAGGACGGCCAGATTCTGGACCCACATCTCAGCGGGTCCTGAAACCTGGTCTGGACTGGCCGATTTGACCTTGTGGAAAAGCGATTTTCGTGGGGGGATGTGCATGTGAACTGTGCCGTGCTGGCCCTAAGTAAGCCAGTGGAAAAGGGGTTATACAATGACCCAGTGATTTTTGTGAAGGTAAAGCCTTCAGGAACACATTCTGCATTTCCAGCCCTCAAAACTGCTCATCTAGTTTTGTTGTCTTCTCAACTTATTTAAAGTGATAGAAGTCAAAAAATGGCTTCTTTCCCCTGTATTTACTTTGCTCCATTTGTCAGGGCTGCTGGCTGAAACAAGTACTCCTTGTCCCGATTATTACCACCGCGCTCCAGTCGAGGACTGCAGTGAAACAAGTCTTGCTTCCAAACGGTGCCAGGGCGGTTCAATCAATGTTCACAAGCTTGTTTCAAACTTAGGTTAAAACATAAAAGAAGGTGCTGGCTCTGTGGCACAGTCTGTACGGCACCCACATCTAGCACATAATATTGTGCGCGTGGCTTAGATCACAGTTACGGATGTGATGGGTGTAAGATGCAGAGATGGGCAGTAACGCATAACATTTACTCCGTTACAATTTTGTTGTGTACTTTTTTACTTTTGGAGTACATTTTTCACAAGTTACTTTCTACTTTTACTCAAGTAAATTTGAGGTGAAAAAAATACTTTTTAATGAAATGTCAGCAATTCGCTACTCGTTACAGTAACTTGGCCTTTAGCGACACCCGTTGGGAACTGTTGGCACATATGTTGGCATCATATCTCTCTCTCTCTCCCTCTCTCTTGGTCTTTCTCTCTCTCGGGCGCTCTCACTCTCTCGTTTTATCTCTCTCGGTCTCTCTCTCAGGTGCTTTCTCTCTCGCTTTCTCTCTCGAGTGCCCTCTCTCCCTCTTAAGTATTTCATTTTTTTTACTGAAAGTTACTCTGTACTTTCGCTACTTAAGTAACTTTTCTGTGAATTAGTTTTTTTACTTTTACTTGAGTAACTATTTGGATGACTACTTTTTTTACTTTTACTTGAGTAATATTTTCCTGAGGTAACAATACTTTTACTTAAGCAAGTTTTATGGATACTCTGCCCATATCATGTGAAATGACACCATGGGGAGCTGCGGTGTAAACATCACACACAATGCGACCAGCCAATCAAAGAGAAGGCGGGAGTTCCCACAATGCAACGGGAGTAATAAGATGTGGGAGAAAATGCCACCCTTAGTCTCCACACTCGGCATAAACATCAGCATAGACATGTGGCATTCCTGGAATAGATGATTTCAATGTCCCATATATGCATCACAGAGGGAAGTGTCTTAGTGGCGGGACAAAAATGGGTTTGTGGGGCTGAAAGAGCACCCCCCAACAGTCTTGTTTAAAAAACGCAAAGCGTTTATCAGCTAGATCCATTTAACACGACAACAAACTTACGTACACACACAAACACACACACAGACACGCACAAACATGCACAAAAAAACACACGCACACAGTGCTGCTTTTTACACACTTTAACCACTGTGTATAATTATCTTGGGTCTGACCTGAAGAGCTCAGTCAACGCTGGGTCCGCTGGCACTGTATGCAGACCAAGAGAGAGAGAGAAATACAGAGAGAGAAAGAGACAGAGGAGTATGGAGAGATGGCAATAGAAGGACAAAGGGAGAGAGAGAGAGACAGAGAGAGAGAGAGAGAGAGAGAGAGAGAGAGAGAGAGAGAGAGAGAGAGAAAGAAAAGGGACAGCGTTATCCACCAGAGCAGTATATTAGCGTCACAATATTAAATGATGACGTGAATTAATGAAGCTAAATATACTCCCAGTCACATGCGCCGGGCTTTGCACTCCACCATGTTCAAATTAATCAAAAAGTCTGATGAAGTGTGGCCTCATTGTGAGGCGCTCTCCACTCCCACTCCCACTTCCCATGTAGGACATGAACTCCAACATGAACCTCCTTCAGACACCTTTGCATGTGTACCATGCTAATTCTGTTTTCCGGGCATACACATAGGGCTGCAACTAACGATTATTTCTTTATGTTTTTCCAGCCCATTCAGGTTATTTTCCAAGCTTTAATTATTAGGGTTAGTGGAAACAGGTGAAGATGGCGGGTAGACATGGGGGAAATACGTCGGTGGTGGGATTCGAAACACCGACTCACCGTGCCATTAAGGCATATGCGTGCTTTCCAGTGCACTGCCTAACCGACTGAGCTACTGGGCAGCACAACTAATGATTATTTCAATAGTCGATTAGTTGACGATTATTAAAACGATTAGTCGATTAATCGGTTGGATATTTTTTTCTTTAAAAGATCTCCAAAAGGGTCCGCGTTGGATGAGTGGTCATGGACACCGCCCCTAACATGACCCCATTCATGTTAGTGGCGCTGTTTCTACCACAGCGTCCGCAGTGTCGCGAGTTCGACTGCGCTCGTTGACTACGCTCGTCGACTACGCTCGTCGACTTGTCTGCAATGTCTACCCCCGATCTCTTCAACCCAGTTTCCGACTAATCATATCCAATAAAGATGGGAAAACGGCGCTGACGCCGGAAAAAATAACTTAAAAAAAAAAAAAAGATCTCCAAAATATTCGCAGTGACACAGAAACTAATCTTGTCAAATTTAGTACATTGTGGCTCATGATATCCAACAAATGTACAACAATTTAGTTACAATTTAACACAAACTGATTACAATTATTTTTTACGGTAATATTTTGATAGTTTTCTTCATATTCATCCCCCTACTGACTCCTTCATGCAATACATGTAGGCCTACCACGTTGTTGCAGAAAAAAAAGAAAAGAAATAAGTAACAACCCTGTTTTGGGAAAAGCAAGGAGTAGAAGTACTGATATTTAAGTAGAAGTAAAAAGTACTCACAGAAAAAAGTACTTCTAAAAGTACAGATACTTGAAAATTCTACTAATTCTAAGTACAGTAATCAAGTTTTTGTACTTCGTTACTTGCCATCTCTGATTATGAGTGTATTGCTGCATTTTTTTTTCATGTTTCGCATATGTTGTAATATTAGCACCTTTTGGGGGCGCAGGCGCCACTTTTTTTCATTCTTTATTGAGAGTGATAGTGACTCAATCGGAAACTGGGGTGAAGAATCGGGGGGAGACACTGCAGAAAAGCCGGAGGCGGTATGCGAACCACCGGCGCTGCTCGGCCTGTTTTTTCAAGAAAACTGAGTTAATGTGCAATTTTGAATTATGATTTAAAAATATTTTTATTAAATGTTTTCTTAAAAAAATGAAAAGAATAGCCTTGATACAAAGAAGAAAAATGAAGTCTATTCAAAAATACAAGGTCATCATGAATACGTACCTTTGGAACGGGTGCGATGCCGTTTGTCGTCTGCATCCACCTCCATCTGCAACCACATGAAACATATTTACACTCACATATCATCAGAGATGGCAAGTAACCAAGTACAAATACTTTAGTACTGTACTTAATTAGTGTTTTCATGTATCTGTACTTTTAGAAGTACTTTTTCTCTGATGACTTTTTATTCATACTCAGTAGATTTTTATGAAAGATATCTGTACTTCTACTCCTTACTTTTCCCAAAATAGGCTTGTTACTTTGTTTGCGCACCGATGGTAGGTGGTAGAGATATGTATAGTGTGAATGAGTCAGTAGGGGCGGTAACACAACAGATGTTAATTTCAATGTTTGGCTGTAGGATTTATGAACGTTAAGTGAAGTAAGTTAGTCTAGGCTTTTAACAATTTAGTCAAACATTCAAATATTGTAAAACTAGCATTGAAAAAGTGCATTTTATACACATTTTTTGTTTTTTTACTTTGTACTTTATACTTTCAAAAATACTTTTGAGTCCTTTTTAGAGCCTGCACTTTTTACTTTCAAAAATACATTTTGAGTATGTTTCTGAGCCTGTACTTTTTACTCTACTTGAGTAGATATTTGGATCAGTACTTTGTAGGCGTACTCAAGTTTTCTACTCCTACTCAAGTAAGAAATCCCGGTACTTTTGCCATCTCTGCCTATCATATTGATTTTACTTTCTCAGGTCACGGAGGTAGGGTGACCTTTATGGATCTTTATGCGAGATGGTAGTAGCGCAAATTCACTTCGTTCTGAGTGTCGCACAAATTGACATCATGTTCCACCTTGAGCCAGTAATCCTCCCACGAACACTATGGCACAGCTGAGATGTGTCTGCTACTCTGCTGTCCAGCCAGCATCACATTCTGTATGCAGAACGACGGCTGTACCAGGCAGAAAAAAAGTGGGGCATAAAAGCAGTGGGACAGTCCGCTCGTCACCGTGGAAACAAAAAAAAATCATAACCTCCAACAATCAAACTAAATTTGCTTTGTTAATCAAGAAAGTCTCAGAAAACCGAGCCATATGGGAATTCCAATACAAATATTCCAATTTTAGCAGCCTGTTTTAACCTATTTAAAGATCTTTCCTAATTCATTATTAATGTATATTGCCAGGATAATTATCGGTTAATTGTGTGAGGGGGGGGGAGTCATAATTTTACAAACGTGTCAGATTTGGCGTTGATATTTTTTATTTGAGCTCCCATAGGATCCCATTCATTCTGACTCTGTCGTTGGCGCCCCTGGCGGACAGTACCACCGGAAGGAGGTGTGTGTGGGGTGTCTCTCTATATGCCCCTCATATACTGCATAGCTCTCTCTATCTCTACTTGTCCCAGATATACATGTACTTTCAACAATGCTGGCGCGCAGTCGGTGGCACAACCCGAGTTCGTTCACTGCAATGGGATGACATCATGCATGCTGCGTCTACTTTATATACAGTCCATGTGTGGTATAAAATATCACAAAGCTCACGGAACGACCCATTCAGATACCCATTCATACGACATCCTATGGCGTGGTTCACTGTCTGCTAAGGAATGGAACTGGCCAGGAGCACCCCCAGCCTCCAGCTCCGATATCCACCATCATATATTTCCGCCTTCATCTTCGTCGGGAAACGCGTGCTGAGTCAAATCCTTGCTTATCTCCACAATGGATCTCCTGCTGTTTATACTGTCTCGCCTGTAGCACTGCATGCCGTCGCTGCTGTTGGCTGCTATTGTGTAGAGTTTGCTGTTCGAGGGTCTCGACGGGGTGTGTGGGTGGGTGATGGGTGTGGTGGAGGGTGGAGGGGGCGTTTCCACGTCTATGCCCCTGCTGCTGGGAATTGTTTACATGGACTCCTCCACAAGCTCCTTGCAAAGTCAAGTCTGTGTCCGAAATCGCTCCCTATCCCCTACCCCCCATAAAGTGCACTCACTTATAGTGCACTCAACAGCAACGGGCGAGATTTCGGACAATAGAATTATAAAATTCAACAATCATCAGAAAATGTCAGAAGTATTTACATTTGTTACGTCTCACAATGCATTATGGGTTATATTGCTTTGTCGGCACTAGACGAAGGTTCAAAGCAAAGTTGACTGAGAGAACGCGCCCTGCCCCGGCTGTGCGTAAAGAAAATAGTGCCTCTGGCAACACTGGCAGCGCAGGCCTTGATTCAAAGACGGCTCGGTCGGACGCGTGAAAGTTTTATCGGACCTGTGACGGTTTTACTTATCGGATGCGCTAAAGTTTACATCCGATGCTCACTACTTTTTGCGGTGCATTGTGGGATTCTTTCAGGGGGTACATGGAGAATTCGAACACCCCTACAAAATGGCGTGCACCCCATATAGAGCATTATATGGGGGATAGGGAGCGATTTCGGTCTCCATTGTCTGGTGATGTAAAGAAAAATCCCCCAAAATATTTATAGCAATAAAGGAATTAATCTTGTCAACTTGAAATGTAGTCAATTTTGGTTCACTTTAGCCAACAAATGTTCAATTAAGTTAATTTCTCGGATTCAAACTCATTACCATTAATTTACATGCAAATATTTTGATGGTTTTCTTCATATTCATATTTTTATCAATAATGTTGAATCATTTTAATCATATCTTGAATTTTCAGAAATTATGTCCAAGTAAATAAAGTGATATCAAATCTAAGGGGTGCTGTCAGCAAAAAAACTTCAGAAAATAGCAATGATTCAACTCCTTGGCGACTGCATTAGTCATTGATGACTGCATTAGTTGTCGATTAATTAATCGATTAGTCATCGATTCATTTAATTATCGTTGCACCAAAATTTTTACCATAGACTGTACATAAAGTAGACACACTCGGCCGCCGACTGCGTGCTGCCATTGTTGAAAGTACCCGTATATCCGGGACAAGGAGAGCTAGAGAGAGCTATTCAGTATATGATGGGATCCTATGGCAGCTGAAATAAAAAATATTAACGCCAAATATGACATTTGTGAAATTATGAGCCCCCTCACCCAATTAACCGATAATTATCCCGGCAATATACATTAAAACATCAATTAGGAAAGATAGGTTAAAACAGGCTGCTAAGATTGCTAAGAATATTTGTATTGGAATGGCCTCGGTTTTCTGAGACTAGGCCCCACCAGCCTGAGGCCCATACCAACCCGGAAGTAGGCACGGACATCAAAACGAATGCAGAGTGTCCATTTTTATATACCGTCTATGATTTTTACATAATGTATGAGCAAAACATTTTGGGCTGCTGCCCTTGTTTGCACACGTTTGTGAATAACATGATGGCAATAGCTATTCAGGCTCTATGCACCAGTATAAAGCTGACACGTCTTCTGTGGAATTCCGAGGCCAAATACAATAAATGAAAACTACTTGAAAGCTTCATACTTGAAATATTCAGACCCCTGAAAAAGTATTCATTCAGGACAAATCACCAAATAAGCTTTTATTCATTTTCTATTTACCAGTAAAAGATCAAGGAGAGCCAATGTTATTGAATAAGCTGAAGAGCAATGGACGTATTCAGAGGACAGTAACGGCAAAAGAGCAGATATGAATAGGATCCTACAGGTAAAACAATATATTAACACTGCAGCCTGAAAATATATAATAGTACCCAGGGAAATATTTGATCAGATGTATTTAGGTAGAGCAGGATCTCCACATCCCAAATAGCATGGTCCACGGGCCGCACGTCACACAATCAGCGGAGGACCTCCGCCTCGCTCCCTATAAGAAGGTCCATGCTGCCCTGAGTGTGTATGTATGTACGTGAAAAAATCCTGACTATACGTCAGACGTTTGTAAACCCAGGCAGACCTCAAGCGGAAGTGCGCAGAGAAAAAGCATCTGTGATTTTTCCTTGGTATGCCTTTCTGGCTGTCAGCTACACTACAATAGACAACTTTGACAAAAGTTTGTTTTTTTGGAATGTAAACACTTCCGCTGGCGTGGCCGATGTTCTCGTGACCTTCCGCTTGAGATCTCGCCAGTTCTAGTTTGAATAGACTCCCCATAGCGCTTCGGCGGGAAAACTGCTGTGCGTCGCTAGAAATTCCAGACTGAGGGTGCAGAAGCGTACCAGCAAAACTGGTTCGCGACCAGACCCAAGCGACATTTGGTGTGTATGGTTGCAGAAGTGTAATGTGGCCTTAAAGGCAGGGTGACATGAAAAATCAAGTTTCAAAAGTGTTTATTTGTTAAGAACAGGATTGTGACATAATAATGGACCATGTCGAACTCTATTCTGGTCGTTTTGTGGTTGCTTCACAATAATTGCCTAAAGTGGGCATTTTGAGGTCCTCCAAGATTTCGGTTCTTTTGAAATTGTGGTAGGTATGACGTCACACCGACCACAAAATTCAAAACGAACCTTTACCGCCCCCTACAGTATACGCGTGGAACTGCATCAAAGTATTTCAATTAATGACCAAAAGTCGATTATATTGCATGTTGGGTGTATTTACATGCCACATAACCTTTAAATAGAACACGCGCATGTATGTACGTGCACATTTTGTGTTTGTGTGTAACTATTACACGACAAAACGCCCGTTCGGGCGTTTTGTCTGCGTGTTGCGGTCCTCCCAATATGCCCATTGAAATGCACCAGTGTCTGTGTGTTACACACGAAAGAAAACGATTCGAACATTTTAACACGGGAGAAGTCGCCACCCCCG
>OMKY01052831.1:0-13243 GCA_900302395.1 Bregmaceros cantori | reverse complement strand
GGCAGGGACACACACACGCGCGCGCGCACCAAAGCCGCGTGCACGAGGCGGCTTCGGTAAAAACGTTGGAATATATTATTACTTCGCATGGCTGTCTCCCTATTAAACCACTTTGTTCTTCTTTTCCGACATCCGGCGCACGCTCACGCACGCACACACACATACACACATACACAAACACACACAGACACACACACACACACACAAAAGAACAGCAACAAGCGAACACACACGCAGACACACACACACACACAAACACACACACTCACCTCAACTCCTGCTGCTTGGTAGCCACGTGCTATTGTTGACAACTGCATGGGGGCGGGCTGCATTAAGTGTGTGTTATCGCGTTATGTATGTTCACGCGCGAATACCAATGCACCGCACACAGGAGTTTTGTTGACAATGGAAACAGCAATCTTCCAAACGGACCGTATACGGACCGTATACGGACTGCCCGTGTACGGACCGTATACGGCCGTATACGGACCTCTCTATAGTGGAAACCTAGCGTAAGGCAGAACTATGACTTTTAGCAGGGACCTCCAATTCTGTGTTAGCAGGATTGTAGGACTCGAGTGTTCGTGCAAAATGATCTACACCCCCATTCTTAACCAGGGGTTCGAGGACCCCAAGGGGTCCGCAGGGATGTCCCAGGGGGTCCATGGAGTAATTTGTTTTAAACCAGAAGGTGAATGTGTTGATATATGCATTTAAAAACTTCTGCGAGGCCTTGGTTTCTTGATCTCACTCTGGCTCTAGTTGTCAAGCTTGTCGCTTTTGCTGGATGCCCTGGAGGAAATCTTAAAATACAACAATACCACCTGGGCGCAGTAAGTGAATTTTTCAAAAATGAAACGACACTGGCAGAGTTTCATTGTTAACTAGCACCAGGATACACATTTTACCAGCAGTTTAAAGTGATACAATGCATTTTCCCACAGTATTCCAAATGTTACTGCCATTTTATATAGTTCCAGATTTGCTATAACCCTTGAAATGAAGGGGTCATTGAGTTACTTTAGGCCAGGAAAAGGGGTCCTTGTGCGAAAAAGGTTAAGAACCCCTGATCTACAAAATGTGGGGAATCTTTAAAAAAACAACAACCACCGTTTGGTGCAGTGCTTAAAAACGCTGCACTTAACATGTGGTGCCTGGGGCGCGCGGTGGCCAAGCGGTTAGAGAGCGCGTGGAATCCAAATTGTGCAAGTGTTCTCACACAAAGGACAAAAAGGCTTTAAATATTGTATGGCTTACGCCATTTTGTAGGGGTGTCCGAATTCTCCATGTACCTTATATAGTGCACTGAAAGTATCCCACACCGTGGGACGGGAAAAGTAGTGAGCATCGATGTACCCTAGTCCCAGCAATATAACCCATAATGCACTGCGAGATGTTTTAAAAATGACTACAAAAACACGGTGCGGCGAGAGTCAATAGCGACCACCCACGGCAAATAGTTATAAATGGTAGTACTTTTGACTTTGTGTTGATTGAATTGTATCATTAAATTTTATTTATTTATTTATTTTGAGAGAGAGAGCAATAGGATTAGCTGGGAAACTGGGATTAAGAGAAGCCGGTGCTACTCAACCTATGGATCTTGGCTCCATAACCACTCTGCCACCCCCCCCTCCCCCCATAATTATATATTTTATAATTCTACATATTATAATATCTTTGACGGTGCCGACTCTTGTGCCTGAAATCTTGGCCGTTGCTGTTGAGTGTGCTGTAAGTAAATGCACTATTTAGGGAGTAGGGAACGATTTTGGACACAGCCATGGCGTAAGCTAGCTACTGAGCCCACTGAACTAGCCACAAACCTCAATGTAGTATGGAGGGGGACACCCCTATGTTCAGAAAACCCCATGTTCCAAAATCGCTATTTTCAGAAAGATTATGGGTTGTTTAGGGGTTAGGGTAGGTGTTAGGGAAGGGGTTAGGATTAGGGGTTAACCCCCAAGACCCATAACTTGGCTGAAAATAGGGATTTTGGGACATAGGGGTGTAATGGTATGGAGCTATCTTCATCAAGTGAGAAACCTGCTATAAGTCAACTATGAAAAACCAACTGAGTGTCGTCTCAAAAAATCCATATGTGGAAACCAGAGACAGACGATCCACTAGAAGCCAACATTTAAACGGCACACTGGTAAACCATGATGATTTTAATATAAAAACAAAACGGCATCTTCAATGTACAATAAACACAACATGTATACGCTAACAGAAAGCTAATATACAGCAGTATTATTTACCTTGTCCTTCATACGTTGGTTTGTAGCCTGGCGAGCCGGGACCAACGCATTGTCCAAGCATCGCACATCCTATGCAACGTCTAGCGATGTGCGATGCGTGGACGATGCAGCTTCCACATAAGCTTGCATTAAAAAAAAAAAAATCCTGCTTGACTACAATACAAACGCTGTGGTATATGTACCATATGTTCACGCCTTTGAGGTTTAACACAATGTTCATGTGACCATTGCTTTACATTTCATTGCTGACCAATTTTTTTTATAATTCTGACCGTTAAAATCAGAAATTAAAAATAAACGGGGGCCGGCCCTGTGGCGCAGTGGTTAAGGCCGCTGCTGCAAGAGGCCAGCCCCATACATCAGTTACTGCACGTGCAATGGAAGAATGGAATCAAGAGCCAGGAGCCATGTTATCTAATAAAATAAATAAAACAAAAGATAAGCAGACAATATATACAAACCAAAGACTGACTAGTAATGACCAGAGTTGGGTATAATCCGTTATAATAACAGACTGATGCATTAAGTTTCCGTTGACTGTAATCTCGCCAGAGTTAGATTTTTTTCTAAAGAGATCATTACCGGTTAGTCTACCAGAGATGGGCAGTAACGCATTACCTATGTGCATTACATTTACTCTGTTACATTTTTTGTGTGTACTTTTTTTTTTACTTGGAGTACATTTTTCACTAGTTATTTTCTACTTTTACTTGAGTAAATAAAAAAAATAAAAAAACAGCGTTTTACTGAGATGTCAGCAAATCGCTACTCGTCATATCCGTCTCTCGGAGCGCTGTTTTTCATTCTTTATTGAGATTGAGAGATCATGACAGGATTAAATCGGAAACTGGGATGAAGAGTCGGGGGGAAACATTGCAGAAAAGCCGGACAAGGGATTTGAACCTGCGGCACTGCTCGACCTATGGTCTCTGGGACGTGCTCTCTACCCACTCGGCCACCGCGCGCCCCCCTTCAATTACATTTTGAAAAGAGAATTTGTCCTAATTTATTGTATTCGACTGAAAGTTACTCAGTACTTTCGATACTTAATTAACTTTTTTGTGGAGTACTTTTACTATTTGGAAGATTACTTTTTACTTTTACATGAGTAATATTTTGCTGAGGTAACAATACTTTTACTTAAGTCATTTTTATGGCTACTCTGCCCATATCTGGTCTTAACTAACCGGACAGTTTTATGCCCTATTTTCAAGACACTAATGCATATGCTGCTACTATCCCAGCATGTCACGACTCGAGAGCGCGCACGAGAGTGGCACAGCAGTGGCACAGTAGTAATGGCCCACCAGATTTAAAAGGATGCTTTAAAATGTTGCGAATAATACCATATGTATGTAAAATAGTGTTTTCTCAAAGTATTCTAAATCAACCAACCAATGCCAGTTACACACACGGTTGGGTACTAACTGATTACAATACAAGTAATCAGATTACAAAAATAGTAACTCTAGTCCTTTTTAAATTACATTCTAAAATAGATAATCTAGTTACATTCGCCTGGAATAAGGGATTACATCCAATCGCACAGTCATTCACAGACCCTGCAGCAGAAGCACCTTCAAGACCACAGCCGCCATCATGTGATATCAATAGAGCATCATTTTGCATGACAACAAAATGTAAAAATACTTTGCATATATGCGATTGTTGACGTGATTGTATTATGGCAGCATTTAAAAGTAATGGGATGTAATCATTTCATTACTTTGAAATTACTCAGTACAGTGGAATACGCTTATAGTGATCAGGGAATCAACCGCTTATATTGATCAAACGGCTCAGGACGGAATCATTTGTATGCAAATGTTGTTTAAATAATTGGATTATAGTAATCAAGAAATCTGCATATAGTGATAATTTTTGGCAAAAGGTTTTTTTTGTTTTTAATGAATGTAAACATCTGCAAAAATATTTTTAAAAAATATGTGTAGGCATTTTATTTTTTACTTCCACTCCCATGATACCTTTCCGGACACGTTAATACAGACTGCAAATCCATAATCACGCTCCGCAAAGTGGCGCCGCTTCCTCATATGATACACCGCACATCCCGGCCACCGCCTGCGCCCTTTATTTTAAACGATCAAAGAAACAGCGAAACTATAAGAATCATGGCTGGACTGTTCTCCATGCGCGCCGATCACGTTGCGTGGTCGAGCATAAAAAAGTGTAAATTTGGCTATAGCAGTCAACCGACTATAGTGATCAATCATGGGGCCGGGACAAACATGATCAAAATAGGACGATTCCAGTGTACAAAATGCCGCCCTTTGAAGGATCTTGATGGTACTACATCTATTTTAAACAAAATTAAAAAAAAAACAGTAGTGTGACTGTACTTCCGTGCTGTTCTGTCACATGCTAAAGTGTGAAAGTGTTCACGATGATTGCATAGTCGTACGTAGTATACCTCAGTGACAACAACATTGGTGTATGCAAACAAATACATGTTATGTAGGCCGGGATGAAAAGCAGGGCTTTGAACCAATATTTTTTTCCAATCGCTTTGTTCCAAACAGAAACGGAATTCTAACGTTTTCGGTTATGAGTTCCAGCAATAAAGGAACGTTTCCTAACCGGTTAGAACAAAAAATATTGTTCCCGGAACGTTTACCTTTGTTCACAAATTGACGCTAGCCGCGGGCACGGCTGGTAAGGGAAGACGCACGGCGGCAGAAACTGGCGGAACAGCGGACACCGGACAGACCGCGGCGCGTGGGCTCTCGCCGGCGCAGTGGGGGTAGGGGAAGGCACACCGCAGCAGGTTGGTGGAGCAGCGGACAGGATGCGCCGTGTTTCAACGAAAACCAGCATTAACCAGTTACCATTATTTTAAAATAAGCGTTCCTGTTCCAGAACATGAACCGGTTTTTGCTTTTGTTCCTTGAATCGGTTCAAAGCCCTGGTAAAAAATTATTATTCCAAGTTGACTTGTATGTTGTAATGTGTTAAAGATGAAGGTTTGAACCACAAACCACAGTTCAGGAAGGTGATCAACAATGGTGATTAAAGCATAGAAAATCACCCTGGGAAGGAAATATCCTCCAAGAATTTGAGCTGTCGCACCATCACAGCGTAGGCCTGGTACTTCTCCTCCCCCATCAGCTCCCGGAGGCTTTCCTACACCACAAAGGACACTCAAAATTACAAGCCGCAAGGGGGTGTCGTTGGCGGAGTGGTTATGGACACCGCACCAAATGCAGCACCATTAACTCATCGAGTGCCAGGCCATTTTCAAATCCAGCACGTCCCAATGCCAGGGTTTTTTCAGCAAATGAGTGTTTTTTTCAAGACCCATAGGAAATTAAGTTCTGTGTCCTTGTCAAACATGACAACAAACCTCAGACTTTCCTTTATCATCAGAAAATGAACATTTGTTTATAGCCGTTTCCTTTCTTTAGTAAGTCTCCAGAACATGGGTGAGTAGCACTAAATATTTCTGACAAAATTATGATTAAATATTGCTGCAGTACCGACTTTGCCCGCTAGGTGGCGGTATGTGCTGGCGTTATACGCTGCTTCATTCGGCCCCAGAGGCGGTGCCTAGTGGCACCTGGCAGACAGAAGTGGTACTACACCCGCATCTATTTAGTTTTTGTTTTTTGGAATAAAAGTTTCTGCTACACTATGAACAAAAACTTGACAACATGTCTTTGGCACTGAATGAGTTAATGTGAATGGGGGCGTGTCCGTCAACGACACCACCCACAATATAATTCTGACCTTCACAGTAGGGCTGCAACGATGATGAAATGAATCAACAACTAATGTAATAATCGATCTCCAAGGAAATTGATCATTGTTATTGTCATTCAACATTTTTTGCCGTCACCACCACCTATTGGTATTACTTGATGATTTCAGAAAATGCAAAATATGATTCATATTATTAAACATTATTGATAAAAAATATGATATTCATATTAATATGAAAATATAGCACATAGTCCGCATACATTAATTGTAATGAGCTTGTGTCTGAGATTAACTTAATTCTAGTTGTCTGCTGATGAGAACCAAAATTGATCACATTCCAAGTTGACAAGATTCATTTTGGTGTCCCAGTCAATATTTGAGGAAATGTTTTTGAGAGAAAAAAAATGCTTAATCGACTAATCGTTCCAATAATCGGCAACTAGTCGTTAGTGGCAGCTCTACTGCACAGACTAAAAAACAAAAGAAGAAGGAGAGTTGATCGCCGTTAAACAACAAGAGGATATCCCTTCAGCAGTCGCCACCGACTGCATACCTCTAGTTCAATCATAGACCTCACGTGACAGCTCTAGTAGAGCAGTGTGTCACCTGTCTCTTGTAGTCGTCATCTTCATCCATCAGCTCTAACACCTTATCCAGCAGTTTGACTCCGAGACCCTTCACCACGTCTGTCCTGAGACCCTCCATGGCTCGCTGGATCCGAGCAGGCCCCGACGATCCTTCTAACACACACGTTTCAGCTGTAACCGATTCATCAACAGGGCTGTTGCACGACATTTTGGTGGTATCGCGTACGGTGGAGTATACGTTTACGTACGGTTAAAGGGGTAGTTCGTTTTTTTTTCACATGAATCTGTATGACATCAACTTGATGAGTGATGAGCATCCTCTCTAGCTGTGTCCGAACTCGCTCCCTAACCCCCATAATGCACTATATGGGGCGCACGCCATTTTGTAGGGGTGTCCGAATTCTCCTTGTACCCTATATAGTACACTGAAAGTATCCCACAATGCACCACAAAAAGCAGTGAGCATCAGATGTACCCTAGACGGAGCAATATAACCCATAATGCATTGCGAGATGTTTTAAAAATGACCTAAACTTAAAAAAAATGACACGGTAAGAGTAAATAGCAACCGACCACGACAAATAGTTATAAATGTAAGTACTTTTGACTTTTTGTGATGAATTTTATAATTATATTTTTTTATACTCTAGTGTCCGAAATCTCGGCCGTTGCTGTTGAGTGCACTATATGGGGGATAGGGAGTAGGGAATAGAGAGCGATTTCGGACACAGCCTCTGACTTCGACTTGTGTGTACGTGATGCCGCACGCTGCCCATCGTCTGCCCCTCCGGTGGCCACACCACGGCCATGGCTCGCTCTCTCACGTACACACAACTGCTACAGAACGACACATAAAGTAGCGCCCACGTTATAATGACACATGATTTTTGGAGGCGAAATCTTTTACACTCATACTTTTTTGGGAAGAAAAACGTGTTATTTACGTATCCCCAGCAAAATGCAGAACTACTACCCCTCCTGCGCCCCCTTTTAAGCGCGATTTTGTGCTTACTAGTGTTTGGTTACATTCGACGCGGAGTTACTAGCTAGAGAGAACACTCGCTACGATCGCTTTAAGAACACCTTATTACTTCACGTCCATTGTATTGGAGTAAATACAATGGATGTGGTTAGACTGCCATCAGCTGGCGATTGATGGCATATTAGCATGGATAAATCAATAATAGATTACTTTTAAACGGACAATGTTATGCAAATATCACTCTGTTCGTCTGACCGCGATGCTACCACCAAAATCTTGTATGCCAACCCTTAAGCGATTTGGGAAAGTAACTTTAATCTGGGCGGCACGGTGGTGCAGTGGTTAGCATTGCTGGTTCACAGCTAGAAGAACAAATTGCAACCCGGACAGGTCCTTTCTGTGTGGAGTTTACATGTTCTCCCTGTGTCTGCGTGGGTTTCCTTCAGGCACTCCGGTTTTTGCTAGTTAACCTGCTCTAGTCAGTGGAGGCCAAGGCACTGAGAAGGCACTCAGAATCTGACCCCATGTCCACCGCTCCTCAGGGATGGGTTAAATGCGGAGGAAGAATTTCACTGTACATGTATGTATGCGTGCCTAAATAAAGTCCTAATCTTAATCTCATTACTGAATTGGAAAAAGTAATGTCATTGCTAGTTACTGAAAAAAAAATCTAAGTAACTGCCGTCGTTGCTCACCCATATCTGTGAGGGGTAAGGCGGTCTTGGTGCGAGCCTTGCCGTGCAGGACCAGAGTGTCGCGGTACTTCCTGTTCAGCTTGAACTCGGGTAGAGTCTGCTGTGCTCCGACGCCCGCGTCCATCCCTAACGTTTGGTTCATCAGCAGCACCAGGTCCTGCATGTCTCCCGATTCACATTTCCTGCACGAAGGGAAGAGGTGTCATGGCTGTGTTCTAGTTGTCATTGGTGGAGTACACTAGTCATGTTCTACATAGGGAATACAGGCTTCTGCTGTCGGTTACAACCCCCACTCTAATTTTTCAAGAAATGAAACAACACTGGCATACTTTCATTGTTAACTGGCACCAAGAGAAACCAATCAACACATTTTACCACCAGTTTACAGTGATCCTATGCATTTTTTCCACAGTATTCCAAATGTTACTGCCATATTATAGAGATCCTGATACAAAAAAAGGCTATATCCGTTAAAATTAAGGGTCCGGAAGTTACTTTAAGCCAGAAAAAGGGGTCCTTGGGGTGAAGAAGATAAAGAACCCCTGAGTTAGAAGATATGACGTTTTAAGAAAGATTTAAAAAGTAATGTGTGTACAAATGGACTCTGGTGATAAACAAAGAGCTTTCACCCCTCCTTGACTAATAAAAATTGCAGTCCGTCCCATGCATGATAGTTAACAGTAAACAATTGCACATGGCTACGGAAGCCACAAAGCGGCAAAGGCGCAGAAGATATATCGCTTGTTTCTATTCTTTTGTGTGTGTGTGTGTGTGCGTGCGTGCGTGAGCATGTGCCGGATCTCGGAAAAGACAAGGAAAGAGAGTGGTGCAATGGGGAGACGGAGACACAAAGGCACGTGCACAAGGCCGCTTCAGTAAAAACATTTGAATATATATATATATATATATATATATATATAATTTCGCCTTTCATGCGGTGGAGCGCACAGCCCGTCGATTGCTCAGCGCTGCTGAGCTCACGGGTACGCCCCCCAGTACGTACCCAGTACGTCCGTATACGTGCGGTGAAAAATCAAAATAAATGATTTTATGTACGGTCCGTATACGTATGTATTTCAGTACAATGGAGCATGCTACAACGGTGACAACACATTTGTTGCTCACGTATACGGTACATACATGTACGTATACATACCGTATAGAAAAATCTCGCCTAGCGTAATAATGCTTCATATCATTTCACCGCTCTTTGACTAATAAAATTTCATATCAGTTCACCCCTCTTTGACTAATAAAGTTTCATATCATTTCACCCCTCTGACTAATAAAGTTTCATATCATTTCACCCCTCTGACTAATAAAGTATCGTATCATTTCACCCCTCTGACTAATAAAGTATCGTATCATTTCACCCCTCTGACTAATAAAGTTTCATATCGTTTCACCCCTCTTACTAATAAAGTTTCATGTCGTTTCACCCCTCTGACTAATAAAGTTTCATATCATTTCACCCCTCTTTGCCGTCTCCGTCAGAGCGTTCCGTGGAGCTGGCTGAAGAACTGCAGTCGTCGTCATCCGAGCGCGGAGTGTGGACACGCTGGCTTTGTACCTAGGACACCACAGACTGGAGTGTTAGCTCTGCAGCTGGTCAACAAAGATGAATTTAATGTTAAATGTGAATATTTAGAAAAAAAATAAAACATAAAATTAAAGACAAAATTCAACCTGTAAAGTAGTAGCCTGGTAAGCTGGAACCAACACATTGTTCATGCATTGCTCACGGTTCACGGTCGTTGGGTCTGGACCAAGCAGAGACCCAAATCGATGTCATTCATTCGGTCCAATCAGAGCCCTGTGAAGGCGGAGCTTTGTGCGAGGCGAGACGTGGGTGGAGCGTGGTACACACCTTGATTAGAATTTGTTTAAAGAATGCTCCTTGTACTCCCGTCACTTGTCATGCCTACTGCCCTGTGATTTGATAACTTTGATAGGATCCTCCCCCTTCTTGGCCCTGCTTGATCCAGACCACCGACCGTGAACAGCGAGCGATGCGTGAACATTTTGTTGGCTCTGGCTTGCCAGGCTAGTAAAGTAAGGCTTTAATGAATTGCAGCGTCCGCAGTGTCGCAAGTTCTCCTCCCCTTATCGGCTCGCCTGCGATGTCTACCCAATTTCCGACTAATACTATCCAATAAAAGGTAAGAAAATAAATAAAAATGATGCTGACTGCGCTGACAATTACTTAAAAAAAAACAATTTCCTCAACAGAGAACACCATTAAAAACTCACACTGAAATCTGTTCTTCCTTGATCTTAGCCGAGTCGATACACGCAGTACCTGCCTCCGTGCGTAAACGCAGTCTGCCATGCAGCAGTACCTTGTTAGCGTAGCTTAGCCTCTCGGACCTAAGATTTTATTTCTGTTCATGTTGTTTTTTTCCCCAACGTCAGCGCCGTTTATCACCTTTATTAGATAGGATTAGTCGGAAACTGGGTTGAAGAGATCGGAGGGTAAACATCGCAGACAAGCTGACGAGGGGAGGGGAACTTGTGGCACTACGGACGCTGTGATCGAAACCAAACCGCCATTACTATGGATTTAACCACTTCGTCAACGGAGTGACAGGATCGGGAACTGAGATCAAGAGTTGGGTGGAGACATTGCAGAAAAGCCTGAGAAGGGATTAGAACCCACGGCGCTGCTCAACCTATGATCCGGGGGCGTGCTCTATAACCACTTTGCCACCGCACGCCCCAATAGGACAATTTGAAGTGATTAGTTGCTTCTAACTATCTATTATTAAGTACCGCTGACCCGATAGCTAAGTTTCAGATCGACTTGGTTAACATCACAGAAGAACATATTTCAGTATACATGTAATCTTGCATGTTGAATGGATTTTACAGTTTTTCACCTCAACGTTTGTTCTGCCACACTTTGACGCCGAACTGCGTCCATCGAGGTGCTGCCGTTGACAGGAAGTGACGTCGTAGGACGCCCGCCTCACAGCGTCAACAGATGTTGCTGAAAGTAATACATATTTGAGCAAAATTAGGCCCATGCAAAAATGTTAAAATGGGGCAATCCATCCACCCGGTCAGAACAAACAAAAATTTGGCCATAATGAATTCAGCCATCTTGTAGCAGCCTCCGAAAATCGAATCAGTTCATGAACCTTCCCTAGAGCATTAACACACTGAATCTGTGACAAACCCATCCATCCTTTTAAAAGTTATTGCGTTAACCTGAAGGATCTGCCATGGAGGCGGCAAAACATGCAAAACCATTACGTTCCCGGCGCTGTGCGTTTCGGGGATGTGATGGCTCTTAGGAAGTGAGACAAGGGCTCCATCAGCAGAGCCAAGGGAGCGTACACCCTCTCACGCATCTGGGATTCAATCCTGAAACGGCCTCCACACGGGGGTGGGCGGAGTCGGGTTGGCGGGAACACCGTCACCATGACAACAGGTCAACAAGACGCCACTCCATGAAGAAGTTTGTAGCCCCATGGCTGAAACTGTCAAGGTATTCGTTTGAACCAAGTTACGTCATAGGTCTTGAAATCATGAGGTGCAGGCTCACCTGGTAGGATAGATTGCTCCTGGGACTGTCGGAGGCGCCGTCGCTCCCGTGCAGACAAAGGCCGGTCCTTCAAGAATTTTGTAAATCAATCAGAAAAAAAGTGTTGGTAAATATATGTATAGGTTGAAAATGAATGAAAGAATGAACTAGAAGCACTCAGAGATTGCAAGCCTGCGCTGTAGCGGTATGAAAAAAATAGTACTTTTAGTGCTAGCAGTATGTGTGGCACCCATTATCAATGCAAGTGCACCTAGACTAGCGCGATTGCAATTGACGCCACCGGCGAACATGCTCAGCACAAGCCAACTACATTTACCAGCGGCCGTTGCGACCCGGAAGTCTGGTCAGGTGGCCGCTGAAGTCTGGTCAGGTGGCCGCGGTAAGCGCCCAGCGATCTATCGGTAAGTTGGTGATTAAGTATGATTATGTTACTTATAGGCTACAGAAATGCACCAAAATCGAATCAAGTCTTCGGTTTGTCATTTCCAACAACTCGTTTTGGGCGCAGGTAATGAATTGTATTTTAGGACAGACAGTACAGAGCTATTAAACATTTCAACATGATAAGATGGTTGTACATAACAGGCTTAGCAGAACTGCTATATTTCACCCGTCTGTCTGCGAGGAGACCTAGCGTAGTCCCTTAGTATTAGAAGCAGGGCTCCGAACCGGTTCAAGGAACGAAAACGAACGGAAATGTACTGAATTTTACAAGGAGTGGAAACTGAAATGAAAAAAGATTTCTTCAACTGTTCCGGAACATTATCAAATCCACAAAACCGGTTAAAAAGGTTTTTTTTCTGTTCTCTATATATTTTAACATATCATGTGTCTGGGAGACTATTTCTGTCCACATTCACTGTCAGTCATCAAGCCCCATGCATCTGGGGCTCCATCTTGTGGACAAACGAGGAAGCGAAAATATAATGGCGTTCTAAACCCGGTTTTCACGTTAATACAGTTGCACTGAAGTTTGAAAGTCCACCAAATATATTTTGTATAAACGATATAAAAAATGTAATATTTCACAAAATTAGGAACTTTATGAACGATCAAAATTTTTGCATTCCGAACCGTTCAGGACCGATGGTGGCGGAACGGTTCCGAGAACGAAAACGTTAAACAATTCTGTTTTCAAGCCCTGATTAGAAGTAAAACTTACATAATTGACAGGAATACCTTTTAAAAAGCCTACGTGTGACTACAATGTTTTTTCGCTTGCCTTCACAGCAACCCCCTTTTTTTTTACATTACTTTTTGAGCACAAGCGCCGTTATTGATTCTTTATCGAGAGAGATAGTGACAGGATTAAATTGGAAACTGGGATGAAGAGTTGCAGGGAGACATTGCAGAAAAGCGGGACAGGGGATTTCAATCTGCGGCACTGCTCGACCTAAGGTCTGGGGGACGGCACCGTTTAAAACACACACCGTTTTGGTCCATGGCCGTTGTGCTAC